>JAOYSI010009985.1:0-41533 GCA_025775065.1 Hiodon alosoides
AGTGTACAGAAGTGAAGGGCTCAGATTATATCATAGCACACACCATAGATGTTCACATACCACACACCATAGATGATCAAATCACACACACCATAGATGATCAAGTCACACACACCATAGTTCACATATCACACCCTAGTTGACTGGTACATAGGCAACCAGGGCCTGCTGGCTGGGTCTGCACTGATGGCCTGGAACCCTGAGGCTTGTGGTTTGTGTCTGTGTATTGAACGGTCCAGCAGGATAGTCATGACACACAAAAGACGCACATTCAGCAGTTCAGTAGTCAGGTCTATAGTTTTGTTACAGACAGCTTTTCAGCACATCAAGAATATATCCATTTCAAGGGCCTTCAATGAAATGAACAGGATTTTCAATGAAGGAAGAGCGGTTTTGTGGCTTGTCTGACACACAGACTATTCACCATATGAACACTTTTTGTTTCGAAAGTAAGACAGTGAGTGCTCCCTAGCAAGTTATCTTTGATTAGTAGATTGAAGATTGTGATTAACAGCTTGTAAATAAACGTTTACAATAAACATATTGAAGTAACCAAACTAACTGAATGGTTTTCCTTTCCCCAGTGTTTTGCAGCTCCTACAATCATTTCTGCAGATTGGCTTCCACGGATGTAAGAGGACGTAATTGGGGGACAAAAGAAAATGTTCTCAGACGAGCCTGCTGTGGCAGGGAGTAGAAGTTAGCAGAGATGAGAAGACGGACCTCTACAGCGGAAACAGTGAGCAAAGAGAGGGAGAGAGAGAGAGAGCGAGAGAGCGAGAGAGAGAGAGAGAGAGAGAGAGAGAGAGAGAGAGAGAGAGAGAGAGAGAGAGAGAGAGAGAGAGAGAGAGAGAGAAGCTAAACGCTATCTTCGCCGACAGCCACCGCGGTCACAGATATTTAGCACCACGTTTCTCCCATGGTTCACGTGGGGTCCGTCAGAAAGGCATAGTCTCCCGGAAGCCGTCTGGACGCTTCCCCCTCCATGGCTGCCCTCACAGCGCCCCCTGGTGGCTACACGACGGGGAAGCTGGCGAGGTTTGCAATTCCACAGAGGTTGTTCCGATCTCGGGCCATCAGGACGTAGCCCTTGTTTCCCCACTCCAGCCCCCAGCTTTTCAGAGAGACAAAATTTAGGTTTGATGGTTACTGAAATGCCTGCAATTCCACATAGATAGTTCTTGTTTAGGAAAAGTAAAACCTGAAATATGCAAAGCGTATTCATGTACAGTCATCACAACATGTACCGGCATTTAGTGCTTAATGCCAAACAGAATGAACCTGAATGCATGCCGTACATTCTCTAACAGCTTTCTCAAAGCACCATGCTGGCATTTAAACTCAGAATGTCAACACCTGGAATTCTGATTTGGTCGTTGTCATCAACAATATACCTCATCAGCTTCTGCATTGTGCTGGCACGGCTGGGGGTCCACACCGGGCCAAAAGACAGACATTTGAGCCGTGTTATATTCCGGATAGAGTACACCCCGTTAGGCTGTGAAACGCAGGGGCCCTTGTTTGGGTCGACCATGCTGACCCGTACTGCCCCAGGAAGACCCATTCGGGCGATAAGACGGCTGTTCCTTTCTGACTGCAGTAGTCCAGGAGCTTACCTGTTCTTCACGATCCAGTACTTCTTCCCCTTGGGAGTGACTCCGTAGCCCACTGCCAGGACCGCATGGTTGATCTCATCGCTACAGCCGGAGTCATAGTACACCCCTGGGTCGGACAGAGGGACAACTGCATTAGGCATTGCCGGTTTGGATCTCACCGATGCCCAATTCCTGAACCGGATCTGTGGCTGAGACCGACTGGCCACTGCGGACGGCCACGCTCTCGCCGGCTGCCGAGCGGAGGTATGGTTTAGCCCCCAGGGTCCGACCCCACTTCCCCCACAGCCGGTGACGCCCCCTCTCGGGGGTCCCGGTGTCTCACCGCTCTTGTAGAACTGGAAGGTGGAGAGGGTGGCGTCAATGCCCACGGACACCGGCCCCACCTTGGCCACAGCCACCTGCAGCGCCTTCTCGTTCCCCTCTTTGACTTTCTTGAAGCCTCGGCACGAGGCTGCTTTCCCCGCCGTTGAGTAGGCGCAAGTCTGGGCCTGCAGGAAACGCGCAGGCAGCAAACGCCACCGATGAACTCAGGCTTTACAGTAGGTTGTCAGTTTGTATCTTAATAATAAAATTGTTATTTTAGCATATGGGAAAAGGAACCTGAATGGCGTCGGTTAACATACATGTTTATGAACTGTGCTATGTAGCAAATTGTATATTACAAGTTCAATTATATAAGGCATCCGCTTTCACTTGTTCTGTTGACTCTGAGATTATTCTGATATTCTTCTTGCCCATATACAAACAAGGCTGGTCAAACGAGCAGGCACAGCCCAGAGAGGGGAGGAACTCACCTGTCCCACGTAGGGATAAGCTGCTTCAGAATCAATGCCTTTGTTGAGCTTGATGTAATTAAAAGCGTTGGTCATGTAGCCACCCCCACAGCCGTAGTTATCAGTGACACAGTCCACCAGGTTCTGAGGGCTGAGGGACGGCAGCTTTTTCTTTAATTTTGCCATCTGGCCCTCCAGGGCCCCCACGGAACTGAATGCCCAACAGGAGCCGCACGAGCCCTGCAACGTGGAGACCGCAAGGCTGTTCACTCACGCCTTTCTGTCCACCAGGGGGCCACTGCAGGTGTGTGCATGGGGAATTGAACTACTGTCGGCATTGAGCTGCAGTTCACGACAATGGGTAATGTAGGTCATGGTTTTCTCTGAACGGTGTCACGTGCTCAGACAACTAGGCCGGATTTCCGGAACGTGTTTCATTGATAAAGAAAGCAATGCCACTTCCTACGAAAGTAACTCAATAGGTGGCTATTTCCTTTCTGACCACTAGAGGGAGCAAACACTCCAAATATTACTACTGCAGTCACAAAAAGTGTCCTTCTTATCTGCCTTTACAGACTTCTCTCCAAATGATTTAGACCTAATGCTGACTAAATTAATACAATCTATAATAACAGTCTAATTTTAGAGCTACAGTAAGTAAAAAAAACTATTTTAAAAATCACAGATAAAATTCACAGAAAGCTGTTAAATTTGGTCCTGCAACAGAAGGTCACATAAGGTAAGGCCTGTTAGCCTCTGACCTGGTTCCTGACCGGCGTGACGTATCCCAGCTTGCGGTAGTCAATGGCTTTTGGAAGCTTCTCTAGGCTGCTGTCATTGGTTTCAAAGGTGCCGTTGGTGTCCCTGACCTCTGGGACCCGCAGACCGGTCATGGTCGCGGACATCTCCTCGGAAGTCTGAGGGGAAGGAGATCACGGCTGAGTGGTCAGCTTCAGACACGCCTCTTCCAAATGGTCACACTGTTCTTCTTTAATGACTAACTCAAGCAGATGCCCATATCCAGAGCAGCGTGTGCAGATGTGGGCAAGATTTACAACCCAGGGCAAACAATAAGGACATGTGAGGACAGATAGTAGCAGGTAACCGGTAGTTAATAGCAGCAAGTTAATTCAAGCAGACAAAAATATATGCAAACAACTGTATATATAGAGCAATGTGAATGGCCCAATGGGGTAACAGTGTAGAAGGCCCAAAGCCAGCCAATGGCAGAAGAGCAACGGTTTCCTTGTCGTTAAGTTTAACAAACAGACTTGTGACCGGAAGAGGGAGATTAAAAGCAGTGTGGCACATTAACAGTGATCTGTGAGCTGTAATAAAGAGAAAAATAAACCAGAGAGTGAGCGTTTGGGTCTTGCAACCGAACTGTAAAGACACTCTTCCACAGGTGCTTATCGTCATGTACTGAGCGAGACGTTTGTTATCAACAAGCTGAGAGACGCCCTGATGATCTCACCCACCCCGCCTCGGTCTGGGCTCGGGCGAGCGCCTTGTGCAACAGGGCCACAGAGGAGACGTGTGGCCCGGCGATGGAGTACTCACCATGTCTCCCAGATGGTTCATGCCCAGTTCGTAGGAGTGGATGCCCAACTGGTACTCTTTGTTGTGGGCATCAATTAAACGCATGTTCTTCTCCCAGATGTCCCTCCTGTTGGCCTCCTCATCCTGCAAGTTCAAAATCCTGATCACATTTCCAGTTCCGGTCCACTTTGTGTCTAGCAAGGATGTCCCGGTGAGCCGAAATCAGTCTGTCTAAACCTCCAGGTTTTATTTTTTTGGGTTTCTTTTTTTACTACCATCATTCTGAAGAAGTGAAGGGCCGGGATCAAGCTATCATGAAAAACACAAAACATAAGTCAGCAAACCAAACCCTCGGTTTGTTACGGTTTGTGATTTTCGGGGTCACGTTTCGGTTCAGCTGGAAAATGAAATGCCAAACGGTTACTGTAGCCAGGAAAAGATCGAGAGCCGTGTAACGACTATAACTCACGGATACCGAGCCTCTGAAATACAAGCACCGGTTATGGATCACGAGGCACAGCCTTTTAGAAAATACATTACAGAATACATACAGCACGGGCCGAACCGATGGGCCTGAACCAACTGGTTCTGTTACACATAGTCACCTAATAATGAATTCTGAAAACTTGTAAAACTTATGAAGTAACACAACAGCTGAATGATAAACAAAACCTCTTCACCACTTCTATTTTGGTTGGATATATGTTTATCCTTCCTGTTCATTCTTCTTGTTATTTTGAGGTCTGAGAGTCGGAACCCAGTGTGAAAGGGCATTTAGAAGAGAAGTGATTAACAGCGAAGGCCAGACGGCAAAAATCTTAACAAAATCCATTTTATTCCACTTAACAACCTGTTCAAACAAATGAGACCAGTTAATACTTCACTTGTATGAACTTTAAACATACTTTAAACATAATGTTTCCTTTTTACAATTACAAAAAAAACCATACGCGAATTGAATTTCCAAAAGGGAAATTCCCACTTGGGAATTCCTATTAGGACACATTCCTAAACTCAGGTGGGGTTTACAAGAACAGTCACCTTCCGCCTAAATCAATCCTTTTTCAGTAGAAGTTCAAAATGTGGAACTATGACCTTCTGTTCAAACCGTGCCAAATTTAGAGAAGTTTGACTTTTGCTGGTGAATATGATCCTAAAGGCTGAAGCTAAGAACAAGCTGTTCCCACATGCAGTTAGATTGAGGTATGGTCTACATGCTGAAAAAACAATGAAGCATTGCTGTGAATTAAAGGTGGAGGCGTGGCCAGTTTTTCTGATGAAGGGTCCGGTAGTGCCGAAAAAATCTCAGTGGATGAGCGAGATCTTGTCGTCCAAATCTAGCACAAGTTGTTTGCTACATAAGCGAGCACATGATCGACTCGTCGCCCTTGGGGTAAGCTCGACCTGGAAGCCTCAGAGTAAGTTCACCTACCAGGCCGTTGTACGCCTTCCCGTGGGCCTTCTTCCAGCTCTCCCACTCGGGGTTGAGAGAGCTGTCCTGGGGCGAGTAGGCCAGCGCTGATACCGAGAACAGCAGTACAACTCCGCATAACAACATGCTGGATGAGTGGGAAAGACAGAAGGCGACTGGGTTATCAGGGTTATTTCCTCCACCGCCTCCCCAGAGAAGAATCTTTTGGCCAATGAAAAAGCCCGGGGGGGGGGCGGCTTAACACAACACTGTTATACTTGTAGATAAAATGCCCTCTTTATGACACCCTTTTAATATAATTGTTTACATTTATAACAATAACTAGATAAGATAATAACTCTATAAGTTTCCTTACAGAGTTTTACTGTGTTCCGCCATTAGCTATGATTAGCCCACAGTAAGAGAAAACACCATTACCACGAATAACAGTAAATGGAACCTAAAAGTAACTATAATTGCATTCACACTTTATATTTAAATTATTTAATTTATTTTACAATAAAAACGTATTTCTAAATAATACTGAGCAAATTGTTCGAGTCTGGAGGCGGGATTTTTGTTTTACCTGACTTCCAGCAGGGGAGTAAAAGGCTCGATCTCGGGTACAGTGAAGTTGTGGGTTGTTCTTGACGAGTGAGGCGGTTTAAATACCCTGGAGTATTTTCAGGAAATGAAACTCCAATAGCTGAACAAATGCTTTAGAGGAGCGAAATAAAATATCACGGACGCAAAATACCTACGTAACTGGTTGGAGTTGTCCTCTCTGTAATATTATCTCTTGACGCTCTCAGGCACGAACTCTAACTTTTAGTTTCACTTAAACAATATTATATTTCATTAACCATTTATTCCGCTGACGTTCTTCATGGTGATTATCTCGATGTGGAAAGTAGCTGGGAACGTTTCATTTACCGTGTTTTTGACGCAAACAAATTTAAATTTATGAAATTCCACAGAGCAACCTAGTGTCTTTTAGAAATAATAACTTTTTTATTTATAAAGAAAAGGCAAATGATAACATTTGCTCACGGTGAGTCATTATTTAAAAACGTAGTACTATAGATATGATTTTAAATCAAGTACCCTTTTTATTTAATTGTTTTAGCCATTTATTTTCCAGGGAAAGACAAAAAAAGGAAAAATATTACGAAATAGAATATACAATTACAACTTATTATTTAATTAATTATAATATAATTATTTTCGGACAAAAAATGTAATGGTTAAATTAATATATGTTCATTAGACTAGTCTCCGGATTTCCAGGCTTTAGTCCAGTAGAAGATGCGTCATGATGCATTAAGAACGCAGTTCAAAGGGAGGCTGGAGTGCTCCGGGGCTGAAGTAGTATTTTATTTTCCCGGTAATTCCTTAATGTGAACTGGAAAGGAAATACAATACCTGAAAGGGGGCTTAAAAGTGAGTTTTAAAAGTAACCTCTGTTCTTCCTGAATGTTATCCGTGATAACAATCGCTGGCAGTCCTGTGAGGACCTTATCGGAATGGCACGAGTCCAGGTCCAGAAAGGGGGGTTTCTGGTGTTACTTAATGGGCTAGTACCTGTCAGGTGACATACAGCAGAGGAGCGTTCCTCTAAACCACCCTGTTTTGTATTTGTCACCTTTTTTTACATGCATGTCTTTTTATTCAGATAAAATTGGGGGGGGGGGGGGGATTTGAGCAGAATTCAAGTGGAAAAAAAATCTGTTCACACAGTAAAAAAAGCAAACAAAACCAAGATATCCGAAAAGGCCTTATGGTAAAATAGCTAATGACGATACATTGCATTGCAGAGCATTAAACGTATGCTGCTAGACACACAGAAGTAACACTGAAGTTCTGCATTTAATTAAATGTCTATTGAGATAGAAACTCGCTCAAATGTTCTTGAATAACCCGTTTGATGCACGAAACGTTGATAAACCAAACAATTGAGAGACTATGTGTGTGTTTTGAAAGCAACATGTGATAGAACCATGCAACATTTTGTTTTTAAAAAAAGCTTGCAGGCACAATGAGTCAATCCAGAGTTAAAAACGATCAGATTTATCCAAGGCTAATTCATTATACCCAGCTTTCCATTTCCCGATTTAAATTTAGATCTTAGATGTCATGGAGTGTTTTGTTTTGCCATTTTAAGAAGGTTGTCTTTGATCTTAGTTAAACTATTGCAAATTAAATGAGACTCGTCTGACAGGTCAACTGAAAAAGCTGAACGTAAAAGCAGTTGGTGGTGTAGTGGTTAAGGTGACCCTAACCCTAACCCAAACCCTAACCCTACCCCAAAGGTCCCCAGTTCAGATTTCACCTTACCTGTCCTGTCCTTGAGCAAGGTGCTTAACCTTCAGTAAATATACAGCTGTACAAGTGGATGGATGTATAAGTTGTGAGCTGTATAGTTTGCTTTGGATAAGAGTGCCTACTAAGCTAAACTAAATTGTAAAACAATAGTTGGGGTCAACAACTCTCCCTGATATATAACAAAGGCAAATAGACATTGATTTAGTTTCCAGGAATTGGTCAGACTGAGGCCGTGTGCCTCACACAGGAGCGATAAAGTGGGAGCATCTCTGCAGTGTTTTAATTCCAACTGTGAAAAGCAGCTGTCGCCCTTCTAATTTACCTGTATTTTTAACAGCAATTAAATCCCATTCCTGAGTGACTCAGTCCGTAAAGGTGTGGCTCGCAGGCAATTAGATCGGGTGACCAATCGTACCCAGTGGCGGCGGGAGGGAGGAGCTAGCGGGGGTTCTAGGCCCCCCCAAGCCCCCCCAAACCCCCAGTCATTTTAGTTATTGCTTGTTGCGTCAAAATTCTTTAGCACATGCTTTAAACAATCCAGCCCCCCCGTAGCTCCCCCAATCAGAATTCTCCGCTGATGATCGGTACGATCAAAAGAGGTACTCTTTTCTTTCCCTGATTAGTGGGTTACCGGAGTTTAAAAATTCGATCCCCGCATCTGTCATGAAACTCATATAGCTGGTGACAATACACATTTGCATAAAATGATTGCACCATCTGCTTAATGTATGCGATAAATCTGGAATTTTGCGAATATGTTTCAATGTATTGTCTATGGCGCGATGGTTAAGGCTGCTGCCTCACAGGGCCAGGGGTCCTGGGTGTCTGTCTGTGTGGAGATTGCAACTTCTCCCCGTGTCTGCATAGGTTTCCGCCGGGCGCTCGGGTTTCCTCCCACCGTCCAAAGACTTGCGGGATAAGTTCATTGGCCATACTAAATTGCCCTGTAGGTCTGTGTGTGTGTGTGTGTGTGTGTGTGTGTTGCCCAGCGATGGCCTGGCGTCCAGTCCTGGGTGTATCCCTGCCCTGCACCCTATGCCTGCCGGGACCAGCTCCAGCGTCCCCCGCGACCCTGACCAGGTTAAGCGGTTTCTAAAATGGATGGATGGATGTATTATTTATGTGCAATAAAGCGGTTGCACAATACGTCCCAGGCAGAAAGTCTTATTTTAAAGTCCTCTTTTGGTTCCTGGTTTCTTTTTTTTTGAGGCATTGCCTGGAAGTCTTGTGACACTCTCCACTGGTGAGAGAGGGATGGCTATCTGTTTCGGTTTTTATTCTTCTTTTCATCATGTAAAAAACCCTTACCCACAGATGTCAGCCATCAATAAACACATAATCTTCACTTAATCATCACGGTTATGCAAACAACTGCTGGCCCAGGACCCGATCAGCTGACTGGCATCTAACTGACAGTTTATGGCAGTTGAAAAAGGGAGAAAGAAAAATCCTTTTGGAGGTAATCTGCCATCAGGAGGGTTGTGTGGAAGCAGCAGCAGAGGCCCTGCGTTGCCAATTTCGTCAGTTCAAATCCCAGTGAACCGGTTAGTCATCCAGACATGCTTCAGTAAATATCCATCTGTATAACCGGCTAACACCATAAAATCACAAGAAGCATATGTTACTCCGGATTACGTGTCTGCTAGATAAATAATAGATAAAAATGCCTGTGTTTTAATGTTGGAGCTGTGTTCTTTCCAATCCAATGTCATACATACCGTATATAGCAATATATAAGTTGTATATGTGGTATTATATACTTATTCATGAGTATATGTACATTAATGGATGTACGGATGTATATTCACCTTTTGTAACTTGTAAAAATGTGTAACCACGTCTACACATTTAAGATACTTTTAATCATTTAATGTGCTTGGATAGGGAAATAAGTGGCGCACAGTACAGCACAGACATTGCATCACACACTACATTTATAAAAAATAAAAATGGCATGACTGGAAAGTCCATCCTCGACCCCCATGCGCCACACTGGTGTGAGAAGTGGGATCTGCTATTATAGATTTTTCCGTTTTGATGGCGTCTTTGCTACTGCGGCCACTGGTGCAGTTCACTCCATGTTACAGGGGAGGGGCAGTGGATATCTGAACAGAATCCATATATGCAGTATTCTGAACTGAACTAAAAGGCTTGTTCCTTTCAGCGACGCTGGTTAATGTCGCCACCTTCAGTCTGCTGAAAGCCTCCCTATTTCGTTACAGCAGGTTGTTGTTCCAAAGAGCTTAAACTTTTTTTCATAAGCGTTTCATGTTCACGAAGCAGACTATTAATATGTACTGAAATGCATGGTTTTCATTCTAAATTACAAACGTATTTTGTGGTAATGTAAATCAACTAAGCAAATGTATGAAAATGTGAAATATCTAATTAATCTCTCATCTCATCATTTTTCTTTACGGGAAGAAACAAAAACAGGAAACATTGTGACGGGAAACAGCCACAAAACCCAAGAACCAAAGCAATGGGCAAAATAAGCACTAATTCCCCTTATGTGAAACAATCACGAGAGAAAGGACTCATATGGTTTTGGAACATATCACATATGATTTTGTTTATATCACGCGTGAAACGCTTGCTTCGTGAGGCTTGATTTATTAAACCCTGACTGCCGGACAGTGTGTGGTCTATTCGAATGATCTCTCACGATACCAGATGTGTCAGGTCTTTAGCATATCGCGATACACACGCCAGATGCTTTCTCTAAATTACCTATATAGCGTCACAAAACTCATCGGTCACGGAGTGAGCACAGGGTACCGCTTAATTAAAACGAAACCCCAGGATATCTCGTGATCCTCTATATCTATATGGACGTCATTGACCTCAGATCCCCCGACCTCAGGTCTAGGCACAAACCAGAATCTATGGTCACTAGCCAGATGGGGGGAAATATCGGAATTCCGACCAGCTCGGAACAAATCGTAATTTTTTGGAACCATTCGGCGTTATGTCGATCAGCGCTGAAATATTTTTATGAATAAACCGGGAATGCTGAAATTATGTGTTCCATAAATTGTATAAATCCTTTTTGGAATGTAATTAGGCTGACAACCTGCTCAAACGTAAAACGTAATCCCCAAACATGTAATCTAACTACTTACAAGCTTGATGAGCGAACTTGGATAAAAAAAGGTGACTAATAATGTTCTTACGACCAAGTCAGACTGCGAAAAGTTATGGTTAGGTGTGGTCTCACTACCTAAAAAAGGGCAGGTTCGCTTCCAAAGAAATTGTATTCGATAAGGGTGCACTGCAACATTGTTTGACTTTAAAAATGCAAACGCACTTACATAACACCAAGTTACAGATGTTTTTGTCGTATGCAGATTGTCGTATGCAGTGGGTAATCTATTTCATTTATGTATGTTAATCTGACATATAAAGTCAATTTTTAAAAATCGCTCGTGATTTCAAGAAAAATGTGCAAACAAGCAATTATCGGAAAATAGAAATCAGAAGGCGCACACTAAAGTCATTTGGCGTCTCCAACTTTGATGAGTTCTAAAAGTCACCCATTGTTTCCCAGTTAGACCACTGACGCCCGTTTAGTGGTAGGGGATTCGCTGTTTATACGGGCACCGACTACTTTGGTCTCCATCTGGTGTCTTACGATTCTAGGCTGGTCCGTGCTCACACTCCCGTCATCCCGTTAAACGCACCCAGAACAGTAATGCACGGTCCTTTGTTGGATTCTTGCCCTTGTAGTGTAGTGTTGTAGTTAACAACCAAACGCCAACGGTGTGAAACAATTAAACTCAGATTGTCAATGAGAACACTATATTAATAAATCATCACCCTACCCCCGCTCTCTCACAACTGAAACAAGGAGATGTTTAAAGAGGAAAGAAGGGTGAGTGCACCTGCCCCACTGAATTTCAAATCTGCCCCCATTAAATATCCGGCTCATTACATATTGTGGCTCGACTTCCCTCTTCTTTTTCAGCAACTGCGTGAGGGGAGGCCGGAAGATAGGGTACAAACTCGCACCGGAGAGTTGGTGAGTACCAGATCTAATAAATTATTCCATGCTAAACACACACACACACACACACACACACACACACACACTGTCCTGCCTCTCTCTCTCTCTCTCTCTCTCTCTCTCTCTCTCTCTCTCTCGAGCGACTCGAGCGAGGCGGCAGAGAAGATTTAGCTCTTATCATAAAGTGCGGATTTGAGAGGACTGCTTTTCCTTTGAAGCGAGACAAACAGACCTAAACTGTTTCAAGAAATTAATCTAAGATTGTTTAAGCCGATCTTTGGTTTATTTGCCGATCCTGTGCACATTGTCACTCGGAGTAGGCAACCGAGTATGGAAACACAACTGTGCTGAAACTCCATAAAAATCCCGGGGAATGGCAAGACAGCGGAGATTTTCAACAGGATGAAGTAAACCAAATAAACTATGGAGACCACTAACTGTGAAGTCGTGTTGAAACGTACCACTGGTGAGTTATATTAGGACTTATCCCCCCATTTTATTTGTTTTGCTTTGTCGTATATTCATAAAAGCAAGCACTTTAGAATAGAGGGATCGTGCAACTGCAACAGGCAATGCGCGTGGCCGATTTCCTTTCGTAGTTTTTAAATGTCGGGCACTTCAATACGTGAAATCTAACGGAAGGGAATGCTGTTGTTAATTGTGATATTTAATGGTTGGAACTGACGTTGGTATTGACGTTTTCCAACATTTTCTGCTATTGTAATCAAGAAGTAAAGTTACGTGAATGCGTTTCTAAATCAAATAGTTATTGTCCCTAGCCATATATTCTTGATCATTGCAATGTTTTGAACGCAATATTTATCTAAAGCCAAGTAGAGAAGTCATTTTGCGCTATCGAACTATACAATTCTCCTTATTCAAATTACGTCGACAGCAGCGTGTCGCTGGTTTTCCGGTCAGGTGTAGTTGGATTAGTCACATTAAAATATCAAATTCCAGTGACCTGCCGGGGGGGGAAGCGATCAACGATGAATAATAAAAACATTATATAATATATATTATATAATATATATATTTAGATAAATAGTATACCTGGAAAAAAATAAATGACTAATTTACTGAGCACCAGATAATTATTATTTTTTCCCCCTGGCCCTGGATGTGGTCAGATCAAAAGGAATGGCGCCGTAATTTCCACAAATGAACAGCTTATGCACACCAGCGAGCTCACTTCCGCGGTAAATCCACATCACACATCAGTCACAACAATGAGTGGAGACGATTCCGTATCACGGTAAACACCGAGAAGCCACCCCCATAATTCCCCAAGGGCCGTTATCTGTTATCTAGCCCAGTGCTTTTATATATATATATATCTTAACCATGGAGTTTTCTTAAAAACTAGACATCCTAAAATTATAATATTCATGAAGTCTGAGTCTTTGTGGAATTAAGTGGAAAACAGTGATGGCCAAGTCTTGCATCATAGGCTTAAAAAAAAAAAAATCTGGTGCGTTATACTGTTAAAGCTCACATATCTGCCCCAAAAGTGGTGCTGCCCCAAAAGTCGCATTGGCTTGGATCTGCACACTTATGCAAGTGAGATAATTACATTTTTTCAATGTTTCTTCGCAGTTTTTGCTCACATAGGCCTAAGCTCAAACAGACTCACATTAGGCTTACAGATAACGTTTTTTTTTTTTTTTTTTTAAGTATTCAACAAAATGGTCGGAATACTTTTTCAAGGCTATTTTGCAACCTCAACGCTGACAGAAAAAAATACCTTACGAGTTAAATTATGTATCGGGTGAAGCCTTTTGCTGAAAACGGCACCCTCTGTCTTAAATAGCCTGTCTCCATTTTTAAAATTGCTCTGGTTCACATTGAGATGTGTTACGGTGTATATATCTGGACTTTGCTGGAATCTGAACGCTTCTCCAAGGCACTGGATTTTGATCTGCTATTGATTGTCTTATGCTATATTAAGCCAGCCATCATCCCGCGGTTTTTAGAATTACGACGGTTTTAAACACGGGACACCAGGTGAGGCGATCGTCCATCCAAACAGTGAGTTTGGCCAGAGGTGAGTCAGGGTGAACAGCTGCACACACTGTGGCCCATGAGGACTGAGGCACTGACGCAACACTGACACCGAGCATCAAGAATCCTGGCTGGTTTATCTCTTTTGGGAGTTACTTTCTCTCGTGTCTGCTTGTATCGTTTGCGGATTCGAGGTTCCTGCATACAAAACAGGTGGCAGCTAGGACCACTTATTGTGTGGCATTACTCTGGCCTAGAGGAGGCTAAACAAAGACAATGAAACAACCTTCAAGGTTTCACCTTTGAAATTGCTACCCATCCCAAAGCACCCATTTCACATTCAATGTCAAGCACAGCCAAACTACCCAAATCCAAAATGCATCCTAAACAGGTTTTTAAGGTCACGGACTTGCAGAAAGTGACGTTCGGTGAAACTAAATCTGCCCAAGTTCTGTGCCCTGCACAGATGTGAGGAGCTGTATGTTTACGCAAGGCTCTATAAAGAGATTAGCGTTAGATAACCTAACAAGCAGGGATTATATTACTGATAATGAGTGTTTTTATTTTTTGGTGATTTAATACAGAAGGGGAAGACATATTGCAAGCAAAAAAATAAAATAAATTTTGGCTGGGTTACGTAGAACATTTTATAATGTGTTGTGTCATATATCAGACATTATGAGGTTTTAATATTAGTCTTGACAATAATAACAAGGGTGTCCTGACAGTTTTCGCTGTGGTTGCGCTGAACGGGTGTAACTTCCTGCTAGGTGTATTCAGGACAATATCCCAAAGGAAATGTCACCGTATCTTATTCACTGCCCCATGGAACCTGCTCGAGTCCGGTCTCTCACCCTGAGCATTACTCTGAACTACAGGATCACCGTTCTCTGTCTCTGTGTTATATCCATCTTTCACTGTGGATTTCTTACATGTCTGGCTAATAACGAATGCTGAACAAAATGACTATTAATTTAAGGGTTGGGTGGTGCTCCGAATAGTTCATGATATGGCTAGCGCTGGGTGTGAGTTTCAAAAGACTAAGCTGTACCACATTGTTTTATGAGGTGATGTTGCCCCAGGTGAGCTGGCCTGAAGTGGTTCAAGTGAGGAGACCAGACAAGCAAGTTGAATGGTTCCCTTGATTTCATTTGAATTTTGCAGGCAGTTTTCCAGACAACCCATGACACAAATGGGTGGTTATAAGCCCCTCCTCTGACACACACACACACATGCACACACAAGCAGGCACGCACACTCACAAACACACACACACACACACACACACACACATGCACACACTGAAACTCCTTCCATCCCTGGGGATGTGTGGTTATCTTATGCAAAGGGACTTGCCAGTTTATTTAGCTCAGAAGAAAGTCTGAGAACAGCTGGTGTTAATCCACTGGAAGTAAAATCTTCTAAGGCGAAAGCAGTCTTACAGATTTAGTGCTGCAGCAGAAAAGAGGATTCGACCGAGGGAGATGGCAAGGGGCTCGGCGAGATTCCGTTTCGACATCATTGGACACGTACAATAAAAATGTATAGGGGGTTGCAATGGAAAAGTTCTATTGACCCACAGAGTTTAATTAGAATGGGGGCAATGTCCTCACAATGTTTTATCAGAGAGGTTTTACGAGGTGTAAACATTTCCGTCATTGGGTTCCTACTGATTTTGCCCACCCAGGGGGTTTGCTTGTGTTCAGAATCAGCTGGTATAATGAACCGGACTGGACATGTGTGTGTCACGTGACCTTTATTACCATGTTCTTTAAAATAAGCCAATGTTTATGGAATTAGAATTTTTTTGGCCGGTGGAGGATGTTTGATGTATTAATTTTTTTTGGCTCAAAGACCTCCATAGACATGCAACCCAGTGCCCTGTTTCAATTACTTTAAACGCCCTGTTAAATATTCTCCTCTTTTATATTACACCAGGGTTCTCATAAATGGTAACATCTGACTAGGAGAACAAGATCAAAATAATCCCAAGCCAAAGTGCTGGGCTGAAAAGTGAATGGGTATCCTCTCTTGGTGCGGTCTGACTCACATTTACGCATTAGATTTACAGCCACAACGTTTGAGATTAGTCTGGAAATCCCTATTTGAGGGATGCACTTTTTGTGTGTTTCTGACACCTCAAATGTCCTGGAGCGGTCAGCCCGCCCCAAGCGGGAGCTCTGTTTTGGGATAAATAATCATTGCATTGAAGGCCACCAGTGCCAGGCCTGTGCAGAAGAGACCATCTGTGTTACTGCTCACACCCCTTCGGCTATAATCAGCCGCACATATGGCCAAAAAGAAGCTTAAATTTGCTCTTTGATTTTCAGTTTTTCTGTTCTGATGAGAAACTCAGTAGCTTCATTATAATTCCCCTTTAATGGTGCTCTCAATTTTTAAAGGAAAAATGAACTGTGATTTTAGTTCCATTCATTTTTATTTATTTATTTTTTTTATTGTGGATAAACTTTCCTGCATTTATGGTGACGGTTTTTAGATGTTCTTTTCCATTTTATTTGTAGGCAGGCAGAGTGGAAGAGTGGATGAGACATGTCAGGGTTCAGGCAGGGGTTCTGCTGTCACATTCGGCAGTGTGGAGCCCTGTTGTTCTGTAAGCGCCTCCAGTACGCTGGACTGTCAGCCGCTGGCAGTTGGGATTAGGACTTGGGGATTTTCATCATTCTGCCGGACAGAGTCGGTGTATAAGTGTTCTGCTAGGGGCCAGCCTGGAATTCAGCTGCAGCTGCTCCATCCTTAGTGCAGCATCGCACGCACGCACGCAGCATCGCACGCACGCACGCAGCATCGCACGCACGCACACTGCATCGCACGCACGCTGCATCGCACGCACGCTGCATCGCACGCATGCAGCATCGCACGCAGCATCGCACGCACGCAGCATCGCACCCACGCACACTGCATCGCACGCACGCAGCATCGCACGCACGCACGCACGCAGCATCGCACGCACGCACACTGCATCGCACGCACGCACGCAGCATCGCACGCACGCAGCATCGCACGCACACAGCTTCACACGCATGCAGCGTCGCATATTTACAGGCAGATCCGTGTCTTGCCTAAACTTTCCCCAGAAGATGCCTAACTCTATGCCCTTGGTCGAACCTCTGAACAACAACAGCACAACAGCGTCTTCGTTCTGTAACTGCTGGATTGGAACGCACTGGCAGCTGTGTTAGCACGGCGCTAGCCTCGTAAACTCTGCTGCCCGGTCGCTGGCAGAAGCGAGAATACGACAGGTCCATCTGGGAGGGGAGATTTGATATAGCTGCACTCCAATGGAACCGATTCATTTGAATGGGTGGTGTAATCGGTAGATCAGGGCCGCTAAGCAGCCACAGGGGGCACTTTACAGTGCTTTCAACCAAGTCCAACTGGACACCACTGTCATCCGCACAGCTGTTTAGGCTTTTACACTTGGCAACTGACCAAACAAAAATCTTCCGTGGGTTACCTAACATTTATTTAAAAGATTTAATAACAAACAATGTGACCATAATAGTGGAAATTACATCAATAATATAAGTGAGCTTAAAAGAAAGAGCTTAACCAAGCATTCTCTAGATCCCCATTCCGACAGACAACGGCCTGTTTCACTCGGTTTCCACACATCAGCACGTACAGGGACAGTGGGCTCTGGTACCATCTTGATGTGAGGCATAGCAGACTTATCAGTTTACCCAACCCCAGGCCAGTTGACAGACATAGTAAAGGTAAGACCCCAGTCCTCACCGGCAGATTCTGTTCACCATTATTATCGAGTGAACACAGACCTTGTCTTGACCCATCTTTGAGGAGTAAAGAGAAGAGTACAATTAGTTCCCTGTGCTGGAGACTTGAGTCTTAAGCTCAACAATCTAGTCCTTATTGGGAGGTTGTGCCTCATGTGTGTTAGTTTAGGGGCCCGGGTTCGATTCTGAGTCAGGGGTCAGAGTGCAAAACTCGTAGGTTACTCTAGCACAGTTTTCCTCACCGCCGAGGAGGAAACTTTTAATTAGATTATTAGCTAATCGCTAATTAGCAGGGAGGACAGGATTCTGAGAGAGAGTGAGAACGAGAGCACGAGAGAGAGAGAGAGACTTATCCATCTCACAGAGATGCCATCAGAAATGAACATTATTCTCTAAACCTTAATGGAGGACACCATTACGTTTGACATCATAGAGCACGTAGAACTGCAGTAAGAGCACCAGACACCATTGAAGGCGATGATGCTGTGATCCCTTACAGGCCCTGATCAAAGCTACTGGAAACATCCTGGATGTCAGAGCTGGGGCCCCAGTTCTGTCTAGACTGTCCTGGCCCTCAGTGTCCTGGCCCTCAGTGGAAGATGAAGGGCTCCTATTCCAGAACAGCAGATCTATTTATACTGCTCATCGTCCAAGATCTTTATTTTTGCTGGTGCATCAGTCTGGTGGTCTCTATCTGTCCTCAGTAATTAAATTACCAATATAATATTAAATTAAGGTCCTCCCAAAATTGCACCAAATAATCCTTCTCAAAACTACAAAAAAACAACGATTGTTAAATTAACCCAATTACAGTTATAAGGAATCACTTAACTCATTCTTCTAAGGTGTTATGTGCCATATTTGGGCTGATTAGCTATACATAATTGTGTGACTTTTGTAATTTCACTGTACATGTGTGCATTGCTGTTAGAAAACCATTTGTCACAAAGGCAGAACAATGCTGATGGTTTATACTGTCTTGTAGTGTAATCTGAGATTGACTTGTCTTGTCTTTCCAGGATGCTGGCATGGGTATGGTGTCCAGAACAAGTTGGGGTCCAGAGGAGACTGAATTCTTCAGGGTGAACACGGCCGGTAATGAGAATTGGTGGGTTTTCAAGAATGCCAGCATTATTAGGATTGCAGTTTTCCTCTTATGTACAGTATGGAAAATGAATTCTAGTCCTGGTGAGCCATGCTTCTGCAGGTTTAAAGTTACATTTCAATTAGGAACTGATTTGTTCTTGGAGCCTGTGGTGATGTGACTGCCAAAGCAACAAAACTGAACAAATAAACAATGAGGTTGAACAGAAACTAGCCAGCTTTTGACAACTGGAGCACTTGTGTGTAGCCAGAGAGCTCTGATGTATGTTCAAATAGAATGGATAACAGCAGTGTTTTGCGTATCGCCCCCTGCAGGCAAGACACACAATGTTCGTGGCAACTGTTGTCCTCTTCCTGTGGACTTCGCGGGCACCGGTAGCCGATTCATCCTGGCTCTGCCCTCAGGGTTGCGAGTGTCGTCAGATGACCCGGGAGGTTAACTGTTCAGGCAGGCTCCTGACGGCCGTGCCCCAGGGCTTCTCCAGCCTCTCCTTGCTGTTGGATCTGAGCCGGAACAGCCTGAAGACACTGAGCCGCCGGCAGTTCTGGGGTCTGGCACAGCTGCGGGAGCTGGACCTGAGCCACAACCTCCTATCCATGATCGAAGTGGAGGCCTTTCAGGGCCTGCAGAGCCTGCACACGCTGAAGATCAAGCACAACCGCCTCAAGATCATTCCTGTGGGCATCTTCTCTGGTCTGGTCAATCTCCGTCTGCTGGACATAAGCGAGAATGAAATTCTTGTTTTCCTGGACTACACTTTCCGTGAGTTGGCCAACCTGCAGCGGCTGGAAGGTGGGAAGAATGACCTGGTGTTTGTGTCACCCCAAGCCTTCCTGGGCCTCCGGAACCTGCAGGAGCTCAACATGGACCGCTGCAACCTGACCTCCCTGCCCACAGAGGCGCTGTCCCATCTCCAGGGCCTAGCGCGTCTGTGCCTCCGCCGCCTCAACCTCAGCCTGCTGCCAAACAACTCGTTCCGTCGGCTGAGCCGACTGCGCAGCCTGACCATTTCACACTGGCCCTGGTTGGACACGCTTGCCAGCAACAGCCTGATTGGGCTCAACCTCACCTCGCTGACCGTTAGCTACTGCAACCTCACCTCAGTCCCCTACACCCCCATCCACCACCTTGTTTACCTCCGCTACCTGGATCTCTCCTACAACCCCATTACAGAGGTGCGTGCCAACCTGCTTAGTGACCTCCTCCGCCTGCAGGAGTTCCACCTCGTTGGGGGCAGTCTGCTCAGGATTGAACCAGGGGCCTTCCGGGGTCTGGCCTATTTCCGCCTGCTCAACGTTTCCTCCAATCAGTTGCCAACCCTGGAGGAGTGCGTCTTCCACTCGGTTGGAAATCTGGAGATTCTGCGGCTGGACGGCAACCCCTTGGCTTGCGACTGCCGCCTGCTGTGGGTGGTGCGACGACGCCTGCGCCTGGATTTCGATGGCCGCCAGCCCTCCTGCGCCTCCCCAGACAGGGTGCAGGGACGGGAGTTCCGAGACTTCACGGAGGTAGTGCTTCCCAGCCTCTTCACCTGTCGACCGGCCCGCATCCTAAATAGGAAGCCCCAGGAGGTAAGGGTGGAGGAGGGCCACACAGTGCAGTTCTACTGCAAGGCTGACGGGGACCCTCCTCCTTCTATCGCCTGGCTGACCCCTCAGCTGGCTCCGCTATCAGTCACGGGGAGGATCCGAGTAATGCCCAATAGGACGCTGGAGGTGCGGTATGCCCAGGTGCAGGACAGCGGCACGTACTTGTGTGTGGCGTCCAATGCCGCGGGGAATGACACGTTCCCCGTCGGTCTGCATGTGCGAGGATTCTCCAGCTCCCGCAACCGCTCTGTTCCCCTTTTCTCAGATGGCTGGGTCCTTCCCCCGGCTCCGCCCACTCACAATGGCTCAGGCCCGGAACCCAACCCCTTCCCCTTCGACGCCAAGACCCTGATCATCGCCGTGACCATGGGCTTCCTGTCCTTCCTCAGCTCGGTGGTGATCTGCTTCGTCTTCATGTTCTTCTGGAGCCAGAGCAAAGGGCAGATCAAGCACACCGCCACCATTGACTTCGTGCCTCGTACCTCGGCCATCAGCGGCTCCGGGGGTGGGGGGATGCACACGGACACGGGGAGGTTCACCATGAAGCTCATCTGAGACTCGGAGATGGGCGTGAGCAGCGAGCATTCAGTGCCATAGACCGGCATCGGGACGGCAGCTACCACAGCTGTCAGATAAATGCAGAGCGTGATCCAAAGGGGTTCCGTCAAAAAGATGTGGGTCGCCACCGCGCCACATTTTTCTATTAGATTATTGTGGCAAAACCATGTCAATTTGTTGCCAGCCCTTTTTTTTTGCTGGTGGGTTTATAATGTGTTTGATTTTTATTTTATTTTATTGTTTTTATTTTTAATTCAGCATGTAACTGTCTTTAGCTATGTGACAGACCACATGTTGTTGTTTTTTTTAATACAAAACGGAACTGGAGCGGAGCCCCGCATCTCCTTTTAGTTGTGTTTGTTACCTTGAGTGTCATTAGGGGTGGATGAGAGGAAAATTCAGAATAAACTAAATGTGTATATAATCTCATATTAATCTCAAACATTGTCCTCACTTGTACCATTCAGAGGAGGACTGGACTAAAACAACTGAACACATAACATGTATGCGTTCTATTATGTATTATGAGAGAAAAGAATCCTCCTTTGTTTGCCCAGTTACAAATTAACCAGTTTCGAACAGCAAACTAAATTGAAAATAGAAAATGGAAAAACAGGAAGAATTTTAAGAGTAAGGAAACAATATGTTTAGGAAGTTTAAGATGTTTTAGGTGCATTTTAAACCAAACATAGTTGTCAGACAAAATCGAATTAATTTCGGACACCGTTTTATTTATTTTAACACAATTTATCATGGGGAAAGAATTGCACACCAAGCATGAAAGATTGAAAAACTGTCATTTCTGTATATATTTTATGTGAATGAACATTGGGAAGTCAGATCGTTTATTGCAATGCGTCTGATTTGTACTCTTTAATGAATATTTCTGCAGTGAAAAGTGTAAGTGGACTTCGACATATTACTACATTTTACAAATGGTGCCTGGTCCTTCTCAGTCTTTAATAATGCGAGTTTGCTGAGGCTGAGTGGAAAAACATGTTTCAATCCAATGATACTGCCTAGAGACTTAGGTCATTATTAATCTGGATATACTGGGCATTGGTCCAATTCATTGCGGCCCGTGTTTTATCTTGTTCTGCAAACCAGTCCCGTACATTCATTTGGACCGGTCGAACATCGTGGTCTTATCTATCCTGGAGGGCGATGAATATGATTTCCTTTAGGGTGATTTTGATGTCTTCTGATTTGTCCGTTTTTTTATATTTTATTATTCTAGACTGGATTGGGCTTTTCGCCGAAGTTTATAGGCTGTGGTGGTATTTTCATATGCAAAGTATGTGAATTTCTCATTTGTCTCGTTCATGCTGTACGTTCACCTATCTGCGCATGTGTTTTAATTCAATGATGAATGGCAGTAGTGAAAAACCGAAAAAGACCAGCCTACCGTACCATGGTATATCCCTGCCGTTGACTGCAGAGTCGACAAAAACACATCTGTCCCATTGTATCCGTATCATGACTCTGACGTGAAACATACGTACACACTGTTGTGCAAAAGCCTTTGGCGAAATCAGGAGTACCAGGGCTTGAATGTCAGGGGCCTCATCAGTATAGTCAAAGCCTCTACTACCGTTTACTAAAATTATATGAACTCTTACTGTTATCAACGAAGCTATAGTTTAGGTAAGAAAAATAAAAACAAGTGGGTTTAGAATTCTTCAATTCACTTCAATGCATCAGAATCTTGAAAAACGTTTGATCGAAAGAATTCAAAGTAAACTCTACATTAGCAGGTTAACCTAATGAAGCACAGTCATCCGCTCTCCGTAACCACCTAACCGGTTAGTGCCCCCTCTCTATACACTCATGAAGGTAAAAGCCCATTTTTACTAAACTCAGCATGTCTATGCACAGCAGGGAAAAAACAAACGGTGACTGATGGGTTTTGCATCCTTTGCTGCTGAATAAAAGTAATGTTGTGACCACTGATTTGAAATTAAAACTATTAATGGTATATTTGCCTTTTAATGTCTGTTTTTTTTTTTTTGTAATATGCTTTACAAAAAAATAAAAAATATATATGTTGTTTGTTTGATCCCTTTAAGTTCGGTTTTTCAAGCTTGGACCTTTATCAGGCCGCTTCTGTCTCGTGCCTTGTGACGTGAGCTGATCTGCGACAGAATTGAAATATATCGCTATAATGCTCGCCAACTTTCCTTCATTTGATCGCTCCACGAGGTCACACAGACCCTGAAAGTTCCGCCTGTGCAATCTCGGCGCGAACGACGTGGAGAAAACAACTGGCAGTGCCTGACAATGCTGGCAGGACTAATATTCAAGTCCAGCTTACAGTTCCGTTCAGCCGCAAGGGAAGATATTTTCTGTTTGTGAATAAACCGTGAATAACCCCACACTGATAACCCCAAGCCTGCGACCGATTCTGAACGGGCCTTTATCCTTGTGAAGGTAGGTGGTCCACTCTCCAGGTTTGTTCTGACTAGCCCCATTTCTGAGGCAAATTGGCATATTACACTGTTACACACAGGGTTGGTTTATTAAAGGTCGTTTAAAATGGTATCCCCGCAAACTACGTTTCTGAGATACTGCTCCATTATGCCACAGAGAAGTGATTTTACACAGGCAAATGGTTTTCTCTCTACTTCAGTTGCCCAGCGTAACCCAGAAAATTTATAATCACGTGTATGACTGGGGATTTAAACCCATTTGGATTACCTCTCACAGTCTCAATCCCTTACACAGGACTGTCTGGAGCGTGGCATCGGGATTGAGATTGCTTACACACTTCCCCGCTTGGGATGTCCAGGGCTAAGTGTACACAAATTCCCAGTGTATCTGAATGTAAAGTATCTTTTATTCACAAGGTTAGATGTGCACGTGTTCCTATTTTGTACTGACTGAAACGATGGTTCCTCTGAACAATCAGGCCTATTCGCTTCTATACGGCCTTCTACACACTAAATTATCTAGGATTCCTGCGCAATTCAAAGGATTGAGTGGCCAGTGAAGTGTGTTTTTGCATCCTGAAGCTAGGTGGTCATGGTGAGACTCAGTAATCAGCCTATCAAGGCATGGTCAGTGCGCAGCCAGACTGAACGCAGGTATAGACAAGCCTTGAAGCGTTGCACGGTATGCACCGTAACTTGGACCTCCCTCCTAGTCAAGCAGTGTCTGCATTCTTCAACAACGGCTTGCACGTAATGTGACATTTTGTTAGCATCACGAAATCAATTCTAATATTGAGTTTCAAAATGGCATATTTCGATTGTAAACCATTTTTAAAGTACAATTCAACCTGTTGTAGTTGTAAGAAAGAACAGTATTTTCCGCTGTAAAATAATACGGGCTTCACAGAAAGGATTTGAAGTATTTTCTCGTAATGCAACACTAAAGCGTTGTATCATTAAAAGGCGGGAAATGAACAGCACGGACAAGTGAAAATAAAGTCACGGGTTCCTGCGGAGTATTTACAGTCTTTTGACCTGGCAGAATCTTCGTGGTGCCACCTTGTGTCAATTATTGGCGTTCGAGCCCACGCGTGTGTCTGTTAATCCTAATCAATTTTGTGATTGATTAAAACAGGTAAACCTGACGACAAATTGTACTCATAACCAGAGTAATTTAGAGAATGCCCCTTTTTGGAATGTTTTTGTGTGTGTGTGTGTGTGTGTGGGTAATAGGCTACTTTCAAACACGTGGAAAGCGATTTGTCAGGGAAGCACTGTCAGGGAATAATGCAAATAGCAGGAAACAGGGAGGATTCACTCGAGAGTGAATTATTACAAGGCTAATGGGAGTCCTCAGATGAACTAAACGTGCTGACCCAGTGTCTTATCTGAGATGAGAGTTTAGAGAGATCTGTGGCTTCTACGTTGTTAGCATTTCTTATTTTTAGCTCTGAAAATGGGCGCTTAATTCCGACAAACAGCTGGTCAGTTTGCCATTAATCTCCCATAGTCCCAGATGAGAGAAACAATAAACAAGGGATCAGCAGTCAGTGGTGTTTGTGTGTTTTTGCCTCTTGTTTGTGTGTGGGCTTAGCTGTAGTTCAATTGAGAAAAGTCAATGCTACTCTCTGAATGAACACGGGGCAGCTAGGCTGGATTGACCATGGATGATCCAGTTCTGTAGTATTTGCTGACATCTAATTTATTTAATCTATGAGTGTTTATTTTAAGCACTGGATTTTTAAGTAAAAATCACTTTTAAAAAATTTGTACACAACATTTGCAGAAAAGAAATTATTAAGCCTGTAGCAAAACTAAAAGTGAAGATAGGCTGTTACATTTGACCAGTATTCTAATGAATGAAATCAATTTATATCAATATTAAGAATCTAAGAAAAGGGTTCTATATTTCAGAATTGTATGCAATAAAGCATTATAACATGTCTGTTACAAACGATTTCATTCAGTTCTGTTGGGCAGTTCCAGCGCTTAAAAGCACTGTCGACGCTCTCTTAATGAGCTTAGCGACCGACTGAAAAACTATCCGGCATATACGCGGTCGCCTATGTTGAGGGCTTTCGGTGTATCGTCGCGGAGTAATTTTTGGTGTGCAGTAGTTTAGCGAACCAGTCTGCACACTTAACAGCTATAGTGATACAATTCACTAATTGCAAATGATCCGTTTGATTTGCCAAAGAAGATAACATATTTCACAGATATTTGTTCCGTAGCAAACAGCTAGGTTGTTATCCGGCTAACCATGTGGGGCTCCAGTCGTTTTGCCCTTGAAGGTTTGGTCAGGGAGTTAAGTAAAGTGATGGTGTCTCAAGCCAAAAACTTCACACAAACAGTTCCCAAGGTGAGTGTTTTAGATAGATTACATGTCAGTAGTCTTGTTTTCGCCTATAAACCTATCATGAAGTCGGAGATGCTAAAATAACAGCTTGCGCGGAATAAATATGCGTTAACGTTAGTCGTCAGAATGCAGTGCTAGGTCTAGTATCTTACTTGAGAATCGCCTTATCACTGAAATGTGCATTAAGGCGAAATTGCTGAATCAAACGTTGACCTTCAGAAGTAGTTCATTTGTAACCACCACTAACGCCCCGTGTTCCAAATCCATGGGTCTTAATCACCACCTTGTAACCCAAGTTAGCTTTTGTTCTTTGCACACAGAACACAGTTGTGGTTGAACGATGGTGGCAGGTACCACTGTCAAAAGAAGGGAGGCCCCCAAGACTCCACCCCCGCAGGCATCGTGTTTACCGACTTGTGGAGGACGCAAAACATTCCCCCAAGGAGAAGATGGAACTCATCCTCACACAGACCGTTCCCAGTGAGTCTCTGGACTTTTCAGCTCTTCAACGATTCGTGGAAAACATGACCAATCTGCTAACTTTGCTGTTTAGGAGTCTCCTGCAAGGGGATCACAACGTTGGTCTAATGAGTTGCAGGACTCCTGGAAAGGCGGTGTTAAAAGTCAGTAATTTTTCATCCTCGAGATTGACAAATAAATCAAACGAGGATCGTATGTTAGGAAAGAACACGAGATGCGACGTGACTTTTTGAAAGCATCGGTACTGGTTCAGGAGCTGCTGACTTCTGGGAGAATGGGCCCACGGTTCATAAGTTGTGAACGCACGGTGTAAAACTGACTTTAAATGCGCTGACTTTAGCCCTGTGTGAAAACTGACTTGCAGTGCCGTGTGTGAAAACTGACTTGCAGTGCCGTGTGTGAAAACTGACTCAGTGCCGTGTGTGAAAACTGACTTGCAGTGCCGTGTGCCATGCATCCGGGCATACACAGCTACACTGCTGCTGTTCCACTAAGGCTGCTGTTTGTATTCCTTTCCAGAGATGGGAGGCCGGGGAGACACCGTATTTGTGAAGAAGTCCGTGGGTCGCAACCGACTGTTAGCTGAGGGGCTCGCTGTGTATGCCTCGCCAGAAAACAAGGAGATGTTTAAAGAGGAAAGAAGGGTGAGTGCACCTGCCCCACTGAATTTCAGATCTGCCCCCATTAAATATCCGGCTCATTACATATTGTGGCTCGACTTCCCTCTTCTTTTTCAGCAACTGCGTGAGGGGAGGCCGGAGGATAGGGTACAAACTCGCACCGGAGAGTTGGTGAGTACCAGATCTAATAAATTATTCCATGCTAAACACACATATACACACACACACTGTCCTGCCTCTCTCTCTCTCTCTCTCTCTCTCTCTCTCACACACACACACACACTGTCCTGCCTCTCTCTCTCTCTCTCACACACTGTCCTGCCTCTCTCTCACACACATACACACACCTCATGGTTGAGTAAATATTATACCTTAATTATTATTATTATTGTACTGCAAAAATGTCAGAAGGGCCCAGGGTCCTTATTTGGAATTATTACAGGCTGGTTATGTGCGTCTTTTTAAATATCTGTGTCTGCAGACCGTGCAGTACCTGAAACGCAGCCGGCTGGAGGTGGGGATGAAGAACAATGTCCCGTACCACCTGACCAAAGACATTGTTTGTCGCCAGTTACTTCAACGTGTAAGGGCTGCAATTGCACTTTTTAAACCTCCCCGTTTCATCCTCAGAGTTCTTCTTTTGACTTTGACAAGAAAGTGTTATTATTATTTCTCATGCGTTGATTTATTTTCTTCTTCTTCAAGCTGGGAGTGTTTGTGCCAGCTCACGCTTTGACACTGCCGGAGGAGCCAATTACTCGCTGGGGGGAGTACTGGTGTGAGGTCACGGTAGGTCACCTGATTACAGGCACTTATGGCGATGGTGTCTGACTTACTGGAGAGAACGTGGTCGGCGGAGGATGAATTTTAAGCACCATGCAGTATTTTACTACATACAATATGCGTTTGGGGCTCGGTCAAGCATTATATGGCCGATTCACATTGCACCCCCTCCCCATCTCCAGGTGAACGGAGTTGACACTGTCCGTGTGCCGATGACTGTGAAGAACTTTGAGAAACCTAGCACTCGTCGCTACAAGAACTGGCTGAGGCAGAAGGAGCAGGATGAGGCTCGAGAGTCCGCAGAGACCACCAAGGACGACTCCTAATGCTAACCGCTAAGACTAATGCTAACCGCCTCGGGACTGGTCGTGCAAAGTGCCGTCCTGGAGGTGTGCAGGAGTATCAGTCATCTCCGCTGTCACTGGGGTTGTCTGGTCTGTGTCATGCGGTGATGGATTACCTGGTTTGGTCCATAAAATATCTGTAATAAAAAATGTAAGTTTCCTGGCATCTGATTATTCTGGTTCTATCAATGCCTTCTGTGCCGGCTTGGCCAGAGAATCTGCAAAATTTGCCCAATCCCAAACTGCACCCTACCTCTCATGAAGGTTGCTTATTAAGGGCCTAGAACTAATACTCTTACGGGTGGGAAGATGGGGTTAATCTTAAAAACTAGGTACATGGATAATGGTTATGGTACTGTTGAAGTGTAAGTGTGTATGTATTTTGGCTCAGTTTTCCTTTAATTATACAAGATAAGTATCCCCATTGTAAGTTTTTTATTCGTCCAAAACTGGTGCTGGTTTTACTCCCTGGTTCCTTGCTTCGTCGCCTCTGAGTAAGCACTTCTATTGCGTCACTAATCCTCTAATTAAGTGTCACTCAAAACCGAGGGATTGATAAAGTATTCGGCTTCACGCCAATATCTATCAATGGAAGCCACGTGCAGAAGACGGGCCGGAGTACAGAATAAAATGTGATATATATATATATATAATCAGTCTAATATAAAAATTGGCATATATATCACATGTATTTATTCAGAAAACCGTAGACCATGTCTTTCAGATTCATTCTGTGAAATTAGTGAGCAAACGCGTTTTAATTTTTCAAAATCGGCACTGAAGCGTAACATTTGTGGAAACGATGTGTGAATATGAACCTCTGGCTGAATGAATAAAAGTTTGGGAGCTTATAAATAACTGGGAACATGTGTGCTACATCTTGGTATTTGATTAGCTTCATTCACTCAGGTGCGCCGCTGCTATATAACACCGGGTTGTCAGCAGTGTGGTGCATTTCGGATTGCTAGCGTTGGCTAAGTGAGGACCTGTCAGGGCGCGGTAAATCGAAACGGTTTGTGATTTCCGGTTTTGTGACTAGAAACGTCGAGGGGGTTCTTTAAGTCGTTAAAAATGTTACCAAAAACTTAAATTTAACACGTTTTGCTTGTAGAACTGAAATTCCATTATGTCAATTGTTGCAACCCTAACACCAACCCATCAATTTGAACTTAAATTAACGATTATTTCACGGTTTATACGGTGCACGGATTTAGTTGTGTGATGCAGCCATCTCTCGTATACGTGCACCTTGAATTATCTTGACAATGCCGATTATCACCATGCTAATGTGGCGTTTGCTTTAACCGTGCCCTCTTGTTGGACAGCGGCGCCGAATCTAGGCCAGGAAGTTGCTTGTTCAAGTAATGTTGGCAAACTTTCTTGAGGCAACCTAACTGCTGCCTTTTGCGTAACAAAATGAAGAAACTGCAGTATTATAACTAATTTTTGAGACTGAATTCCCTTATGTGGCTTTTTCAGCTTTTTTGTGGAAGCATGCCACGTCTCCTCTACTTCATGTGGAGAGGATTCTAGTGTTTTTTTAATTTATTTTACTTATTTTACTGGCTGGCTAAGATATATTACAGGTTTATGCCTGTGTGTTTATTATCAGTTGTAAGTGGAAATGACAAGTATTTGCCTTTTAAATCAACGGGCTCGGATTTGTTTCACGAACCTGAATCGTAAATGTGTGTTTTTGTCAACGATTTTAACCCCTCTGCATGGTTTTTTTATTTTGCCGCCATCTTAACCAGCCACACTCATTCCAATCCAGCTCAGGTCGGTGTTAAACGAAGGAAAATGGTTTCTCAATTGGAAAGTGCAATGGAAAGCCTCATCAAAGTGTTCCACAACTACTCCTCAAAAGAGGGTGACCAGTACAAGCTGAGCAACGGTGAGATGAAAAGCCTGTTGCAGGGGGAGCTTGGAGTCTTCCTTGCTGTGAGTTTAATACACTTCACTTGTGGAAAGTAGGTTTTGTGGCCATTTAAGACTAACGTTAACGTTGGTTGGCAATGGTGTTGAATCGCGGTAAACGAAGTACGCCTGAATTGTGCTGCAGAACCCCTATCCACTTCTTCCCACTCAGGCCAGCAAGGACCCAATGGTGGTGGAGAAGATCATGAAAGACCTGGATGAGAACCGTGACGGCGAAGTGGACTTCAAGGAATTCGTTGTTCTGGTGGCGTCGTTGACGGTGGCCTGTAACGAGTTCTTTGTGGAAAGCTTGAAGAAATGAGCCTCTCTCCAGAGCCGTAAATAAATGTTGAATGGAGTACTCATGTTTTGTTTTTTATTAGCTTTGGATGGGGAGCAATTGCAAGTTGAATGGTCCATTTGTAAGTGCCATTTTAATTTCTGGTTAACTAGCCTTGTTGGACTTCATCACTAACTATCTAGGTGTGACTAAGTTTCCCACTCAACTGCAGGTGATGGAGCGGGAGCACTCTACCAGGACATGAGTTTAAATAACTGCATAGTTTTAAAAATTAAATGAAGGGTTTTTTAATCCATTGTCATGTTGGTTTAATTGAATAAGCTGGGAGCCAGTAGTCCTTGGCTGTTTTTTAAATTTTTGGTTCCACTGTAGCCAATGGTCTAATTTGCAAAACTATGAAAGGCTGCAGGTTGGTCATTTTCACTGGTAAATTGATAGTGTAGTGTTTTGTCTGTGTTTTCCTGTGCAGGTCAGGCCCTGGCATGCCACATTGTCTCATGCTGATGACTGCGATCTATGCACTCCAATATTAAGTGTATAACTTAGGCCTGTGCACTGCACAGACCTCAACCCAATAGAGCATCTAGGCACTAGGCTTGCACAAGCCGCCTATCCTAAATGCTGGCTGTATTTAAATGTTGGTAGCAGAACTGTACCACTAGTCTTCAACGGTGAAGACAACCTTGAGTGAGTTACATTTGTAAATGTTATACTCTTTAAATTATGGTTGAGTTGGTGACATAACTTAAACTTTGCCAATGCCCTAATGAAGATGATTGAAATAACCTGGACTATCAATTGGTTTGATTTCCCTTAAAGTCAACATAGGCATTTCCCCGTCCATGCAAATCTAATCTGCTAAGCCTCAGTTACACCACTGTAGGCCATGATATCCCCTGCAGAGGCAACATGGTTGTAATTTTTGTCCCTCAGTTGGCAGATGGAGCTGCTTCAATGGCCCAGTCACATCGGGTCCACTGGACCGCTTTCTTTGACCTCAGTGGCTGCTTAAATTTTCAATCTGCGATTGAAACATCACATTTAGACAAGAGGTTCTCCAACCAGCATTTATTAAACCTCTCGGGAAAATCAATTTGTACAATGATGCTGCATTACAACTATACAACACCAGACCGTTCAGCTCACACTGGAGTCTTATTACATGATTTCCTATACTGGCAACGGCTACAACAGTACCAGAGTACAAAATTAACTAAACCAAAGTCAATTACACTAATCCCATGAAGGAAAATTAATAGGCAGACAAAGAGAAAACATTTCCAAAGTCTAAAACAGGGACAGATCTATGCAGTGCAATACTGAACCCCTTTCTTTAACCATCTGCATGGTACAAATGGGACTTCTCTTCTGGTTCCCGGGGAGTTTCGGCGGGGATGGGGGGGGCGACTCGACCCATCTGACTGGAACCAGGCCTTTCCCATTCCGGAGCCAGACTCTAAAAGCCGTATTTGGCCTGCGTTTGCCGACGGGTGAGTTTGTTCTCCGCCCAGTTGTTTTTCAGCTCCAGTTCCCGCTCCTTGGCCTGAAAAGAGATGAGCCTGCCTGTTTATATTGGGAAGCGAAACATCCCCAGCGTGCATACCAGCGATAACCTCTCCCAGACCTTTATAAAAAAAATCAAAAATCCTTCACTGTTCTTAGCACATGGTCCGATCCAATGACAAAGTACTTCCTGTGTTTTCCCTCCTACCTTCTGGTCACTAGGCCAGTTCTTTAAACTCTGTGCCACTTAACTGTACTCATGTAACTTTAATCCACAAGGGCACTCACCTGGTGGATGAGATATGTGATTTGGTGCTTACGCCGCTGTTGTCCCGTGGGCTGGTCTCCTTTTTTCTGCAAAAAGTCAGTAGAATAGATAGTGACCTCAAAAGCAGCAAGCCCATTTAACTTTGTTTAAACTTTATGGTCAATGGTCACACAGGATTAAAAGCCAAATGAGATTAATAAATGAAATGGAAATACATTTGTTGTTTCAACAATGCAGGGAAACTGAAAAAGTTAAAACGGGGGTTTCCCAAAATGTCACCAATGGGCCAATGGCTGCCTTGTTGGAACTCCAGGTATTATACATTTGGACTTTATATACAAGACGACTAGTCAGTCCCGGCTTGGCAGCCCTCACTAACAGCTGACCCCGACTCCGCCCACCTTGCTGAAGGACTTGCGCTGTTCCTTCTCCTCAGTGATGTTTTTGGTCATCCACTGCTGGCTGCCACTCAGCTGGTCGTCCCCTTTGATCTCCAGGAACTTCACCTCCTCTTTCCCCCGGTTCCGTTTCCCCTGCAGCCTCCGGAACTGCGGGAAGACCAGAGATCAGCCCCAGCCTTGAACAGAGTCCAGTGATGACATCCACTCCCAGCCCAGGCCTTGTGACTCGTGAGCTGAAAAATTAGTATCCCACATCATGTTGCAATTTAGCCAATATTGATTATGTGCCAGTTGCTGTGGATGATTAATGCCAACTGCAGGTGAAAAATCAAGGTATGGTACCTATACAGGTAATAAACAAAACCCTTTCCCTCCCACCAAGACAATTAGAAGAGATTATATACGAGTACATTGGGACATTATATAGGAGTATAATACAATACAAAGAAAAGTCATGAGGTCAAAGATGATGCCTCTTTACCGCTTCGTCATCAAACAGGGACGACGACCCTGGCTCTTCCTCCTCAGTCACACCAGGGGCAGGTTCCTGATAGTAACCTCCAACATAGTAATCCTGACCAAGTGGAAAGATGCGAGTCGTGATTCTACCTGTTAACAACTCGCTACACAGAATTTTTAAACTACTAGAAGCATTAAGTGCACGATAATTTCGGGATGACTCTTTCTGCGACCAGACAGATGGTGCCAAAAGACCAAGGCGTTTGAGAAAACCTATGCGCTCACCAAAACGGCGAGTTGAAATTTACCCACAAACAAAGCATTTAATTACCTGAGGAAATTCCTCGGCCACACCTTGACCAGTGGCCTCTTGGTACTGGGGGTAGTACGGCTCCTGTTGCTGGCCCTCCCAGGCTCTGCTCGGCCCTGTGAAACTCGGGGCTGAGCAGAAATCTAATGGAGCATCCGACTGGAAGGGGGTTTCCGTGCCAGGTGGAGGGGGCAGGACCGAGGAAATGGAGAGTTCGGGGTCTGGGACGGAAATGGCTGGGGGGGGCTGGGAGCTGTCGGACAGGGAGAAGTAATTTTCAGGGGCCACGTCTTCGTCGCTGCCGTCTTCCTCCTGTGCGATCTGACGTGCCAGCTGCAAGGCGGCAGACTTGGCGGCGGCCTTGATCGCAGAGGGAGAGGCGCTAACGTCCACGGCCGGGACAGTGCTCGCAGGACGAGCCGGTGCCCGGGGCTCCTGTGGCCGTTTGGTGAGGGCGTGCGGCACCAGGGGTCGCTGGATCTCCTTGACCGTCAAATTTCTGGGTTGAGGCAGAAGAGAGGAGAGCCCACTGCCAGAGGCCTAAATGACATGAAAACGTTTCAAGAACGTTCGGTCAACATTAGAGAAACGAGGCAGTAAAACTACAACCAGCTGAATGTTTTAAGGGATTAACTCCATAAAGTAACGATAAAGAAGTTGACCTACACTTCAAGTTTCATCTGCAACCCTAGGGGATAATAAGTACTACATTTAAATTACTCTTACCTGTGATAGGACTTTTTTCCTCACTGGTTCATCCTCGTCAGAATCAGACTGTTGAAAAGGAGGCAAAGACAGAGTATTAACCTATATAATTAAGGAAAACCATAGGGCATTCATTATGAGCCCGTTATACAATTCCGTGTAAGAACTAGAGAGCTGATTGTTCAGTGACGATGGCCATTAATTATTTCATGCCCATTTAGGGGATCTAATTTACACAGGTAAATGCAGGCGCTCTCACAATCCTGCCGGCAAGCGTATTGACTGACTTGAGCGGCATTAAGCGCATGTAAACTCACGACGAATTGAAGAAAGCCTTCACATTGTCATAATACTCACGTCCCCTGCCTGAATTTCCGGAATGGTGATTTTCACTGGATCCGTGCGCTTTCTGGGTTTAGGCAAATTTAAAACTTGCCCACTACATGCCTCCTGTCTTACGGTGCTCCTTGAAGGCGGAAAACCACCAGGTATGTAATCGTCACTTTTAGACTCCAAATTCTGAATTTGGTTCGTGTTCGAGGACATCGTCGTTAGTGGAGGACCGCCGTAATTTTGAGAAATCTCTCTTGTTGACCGGTTATTTACTCCAATGTTTGGTCCAGTATTTTTCTTACCACCCGCAGTAACGTTAACATTTTTAGGAGCGGGGAGGCTAGCAAAAAGTCCAGTTGTTTTACCCCCCATCGGAAAAGACTTTGACGTGTCTTCAGAGTCGCTCTCGTCACTGCTACCGTAGGCTACTAAAGACATGGTTAATTATTTTGTTTTGCAGTTGGCCAAGAATGATTAGCACTCCTAATATTACAATGCGCTTCGCATAAAACTACCCTTTCCTTTCGAATGCATACAGCTAGCTAGTTAGCATTGGAAGCCAGAAAAGTATTTATAATTTTGAATAAAGCCAAATACCCAGCCCCGATCTCATATTTTCACAGAAAACTTATATGGAAAGCTGCTAGTGGTATCGTCATTGCCCTACGAATCCTCGTTCTATAATAACTTAATTAGCAGCTAAGTAATTAGTAAAGACTTTCTTTATATCCCAGTGGCCTCGTAGCATTTACTGTTAAGATTAGCAACTAGCTTGATCTTTGAATGTCATCATCCTGACACTTAAAGACAGTGGTGTTGCAGCAAGTGGTATTCAAACGACTTGTTCCCGTTTTGAGTACGAATAAAATTCTTCGTTTTAAGCGGCAATAGGATCCAAAGTTGGCTCCAAATTGAGGTCGAGGATTGATGATATCAAGCTAGATTGCCACTAGGCCGCAGTTGGTCGCTTTATAAAACAACTAATTAAAAACATAACTTGCATCTTGCATTTAGCGCACTGTGACCCATGTGTAGTTTAAAAACGTACAATTATTCAGACTGTTCTTCCATCATGGACAAAATCCACCATTGAACCTACACATTTTTGGTCGCGATTACCCGATAAGCATTGCGATTCGACCTGGAACCTGCGTAGTTATTCGAGAAATGTGTCGCATTTAAGGGAATCATTGCTGCGCGAACACATTCAGCAAGACCTTCTAAACTTACTGGGATTCGTTCCTGGGGTTTAAACTAACGCAGAGCTGCGGATAACAACAGTGAAGGTCGTACTTCTCGTCCTATCAGTGCTTACTTTCTAACACAGGTTCAAAAGATATCTCATTACCCCATTAGTTTCGTATTGTGTCGTGCAAAAAATATGGAATCCCAGTTTAATGAAGTTGGTTGTAATGCTTGTTTCAGGCAACCCACTGTCGAGTCAAAATGTTATTTTTATTATTACACACTGACAGTATCTTAAATAAAAATCAGCAATGGATATCTAATATGCTGGAACTAAGATGTTTATGAGTCTGTGGAAGCAGTTGGAGTTCCACTTTACTTTCAGTTGTAACAAAAATGTATTTTGATTCAAAGACAGTTTGACTATCCGATCCATACCTAAAAAAGCAGAATTATAGATTGCATGGATATATTCTGATAATGTTGCTTTGATACATATATAAAAAAAAAAGTATGTTATAAATCCAGGACAACAGTCTAAAACAATAGGCTACTCAATATTAAATGTTGGGCGATATCAATTTGGAAAAATCTAGTTTTAACCTTAGCCTGAAGCCCATATGAACATGATGGTCAAATTGCCAGGAAATAGTTTTAAAAATTTCTGGAATAAGATCAGCACGTTGACAATGTGTGCAAAGTATCTTTTAATTTAATGTATTTGCACACTAATGGATCATGTGTACAGCCTCATTCACAATTAGGAGTCTTTTTAAAGCTGGGTTCTTCTAATGTCTTCTAAAAATGACATTAAGTTAAATACACCAATTTAGTAAAATGTCAACATTTACAGTAACAAAGACATTCCAACTATCTTGTAAATCACTGAGGGTAGTGGGTTTCTTAATTGTTTCAGATTAGGACAAAGCCACATCCATGCCACTTCTATTTCCACGCAAATAATAATGGTTCACATTATTCATAGGAGTAATCTTTCTACCGATAATTTCTCATCGGAATCCAGTTTTTTTTGTCACAGTGAACTTTGTCCTTTGTATTTATACTCAAAAACATGATTGGTTCAGTGCAGTGCTTATCCTGGTGTAATGTGGTATAGTCAAGTTTTCTTAGTCATGACCTTTCAACTCACTCTCCTGACGAAGCCGTGTCACTGGATGTTGTTTTCGATGGTTCAGGGTATGGTTTCAGTATTAGCTACATTTCCACTGCATTTAATCGGATGGATTAATCCCACCCATCACCAATGATTATAAATATATATTTCTTGTCGATCACGGGCTCTGTATCGATTTGCGATGCCTTTCAGATATTTTTTTTTTTTTTTTTTTTTGGTCAAGGCCTAACTATTCAATCTGGACGTAAGGAACCGAAAGGGGGTGCTTGTGTTCGGAGGAGGGAAGCAGTTCCAATTTCAAACAAAAACAAGCAGATACATAGGAGAGTGGATTATACCTCTCGAAGCAGGAATTTATGACAATAAGGAAAAACTAGATGCGAGAGGTCTTCCTTGTAAACACTGCAAACAGCAACAGACGACGAAAATTGAATCGTTACTGGAATTCTAGTTTTTTACGCGCCGTTTAATTTTGATATAAAACAACTACCAAGCAATTAAACGACCCATCTAGCCACAACAGACAAGCTTGCTAGTATTTATCAAGCGCACGACATTTTAATTGCAAGTAAAACATTTAATAAATACTTTAACTTTTTCCGTTTTTTTTTGTGTGAAAAAATGCCCCGATCGAATAGGCAAAGAGAATACAAACCTGGCGATCTTGTGTTTGCAAAAATGAAGGGATATCCACACTGGCCGGCCAGGGTAAGTAACTGTAACCAATGTAGTTGATGTAGCGGTTTTCTAGTAAAACCATTCAACAGTGTATGGACAAACTATGCCATTTGATTTAGGCCTACTGGTGCTGCCCGCTCAAAGTTTCTTGGCATGCTTACTAACTGGGGGGGTTCATCTATTCTAATATCTCATTTTAAATGCTTCAGCCGTGCTGTTTAAACCAACAGCCGATGCCCATTGAGTGTAGTTAATTCAGTAATATTGTGTTTTACACCTCTTCAAACGAGGCCCAAAACCTCAAGGTAGCTAAGGTTAGCATCTTAGCTAGCTTTATCATTAACTAAGCCATGTCAGCACCTAAATACAAATTGGGTTGCTAACCAGGTAGATTTCAGGGTGTACGAGACCAAGTAAAATGTAAAAGACACGAATGTGCCCTGGACTACTTAAGCTACTTTGGAAACGCACGTCGTGTTTTAGTTCTAAATATTAAAAACAAAGTTATTTGGCTATTGCCCCAAAGTAGCTATCTAGTTAGCAGCCGACACGAACGAGTCAGTGGTTGACATGCCTCTTTTTATGGCCAATAGCGCTGATGCATTTGCGAGAATTTGCGGGAGAAATTGTGTGCAAATACTATATGACAAATACTTTACGTCAGCAGCCAGATACAGCCAAGTTGTAATTTTTACCTTAACAGTGAGTCGAAAAGATACATTTTCTTACTAAATATGTGGTATGTAGAGTATATGCATCAGAAAAAGCGGTCGTTTATAAACTGCAGTCCTCGTGTATTTATCAGCTAATGCAATAATTCAGATAAAACTTCTGCTTACTAGTCCCCGTCGTCAAATCTCACCCCCCCCACCCCCCAAAATAACTGGCCTGAATTAATTAGTAAGTAATTTTTTGATTCGTTGTAATTAACCATGATACGTGGGAAATTAAAACCGTCAATTAAACTTGCTTGGTCTGAGTAATATAACTTGACCATTTACAGAATATCCGAATATTTACATTATGCCAAGTTAATGTTTTGAGCTTTTCCTGTGTCAACACAATTTCTATTGTCCCAAAGTGCAATTATGTGTTTAATTAAATTAAATTCGTTGCTGGGATTTTGAAAAAGACCTTCAGCCAAGCACCGCGTGACAGAAACTCGGTTTAGTTTTCCTGTTGGTAGTTTTCGATTAGTTAAAGTTTATTAGTTTCGATTATTTCTGTCGAATATTTTAAAAACTATTTTTTTAAAGACTGCTCTTCTAAATCCCTATCGCTAAGCTGACTCCTGCGGCCTAAGGTTTGAAACAGGTTTGATGTGCTCTATGATACTGTATTTTCATACCTACAGATTAAAGGCACTGCATTTTCACTGTGACATTTGCACTGGTTGGTGTCTCCACTCTGAATTGATTCTTTAATCGCAGGACACCATTCTTGCTTTTTTCCCCCTATTATTTCTCTATTAAGTCTCCTTGTTTCCTGACTGGCCTGCTGAGGTGTCTTGTTACACATTCTTGAGTTTGATATTGGACCATGTTATCGGCTTGCCCTGATAAGCGATACGTGGTGGCAGTTTGAATATTTGGCACGCTACCCGTCAGTTAGCTGGGAGGAGTGCTGTGAGTGAAAGGCTTGTCTAAGCAAAGTGACTCAAGCTTAACCGGCCAGTGTGACGGTCCCCTCATCCGTTTCCGGACCAGTCTAGGCTGGCTGTGCGATAAGACTTGCTGCTCTGTAGGGCACCGGTCCGTACTGTCTGTGGTTTTCCGTGCTGTGTAGAGAACGCTAAGTGTTATCTAAAATATCTCAAAAATAATATCTAAAACCAAGCTGAAGTGCGAGGCCTAGTTGGTGGTTTTCGACAGTCCTTGAGAACCGTGGAAAAGGCGGGAAACTAAAGAGAGAAATGGAATGATTAGATGCTGATTGCACTCTTATGTTTTTCTCCCCCTAAGGCAATCAATATTAATGATCTTTTACAGAGAAACCATGCGTGTGCAAGTGCTTGTCTGTCTGCGCGCGTGCAAGTGCTTGTCTGTCTGCGCGCGTGCAAGTGCTTGTCTGTCTGTAGGTGTCAGGGTGCTTGTCTGTGTGCGCGTGCAAGAGCTTGTCTGTCTGTAGGTGTCAGGGTGCTTGTCTGTGTGCGCGTGCAAGAGCTTGTCTGTCTGTGCGTGTCAGGGTGCTTGTCTGTCTGCGCGTGTGCAAGTGCTTGTCTGTCTGTAGGTGTCAGGGTGCTTGTCTGTCTGTAGGTGTCAGGGTGCTTGTCTGTGTGTGTACGTGGGAGTGGGGTAGAGGGAGAGAGTGCTTGTACGTCTGTTTACCTGCGTGGGATAGTGCTTCTCTCGGTGTGTGTGTGTGTGAGAGAGTGCTTGTTCGTCTGTGTACCTGCTCGTGATAGTGCTTCTCTCTCTCTCTCTCTCTGTGTGTGCACGTGTGTGCTTGTCCGTCTGTGTACCTGCGTGGGATAGTGCTTCTCTCTCTCTCTCTCTCTCTCTGTGTGTGTGTGTGTGTGTGTGTGTGCGTGTGTGCTTGTCCGTCTGTGTACCTGCGCGGGATAGTGCTTCTCTGTGTGTGAGAGGTATGTGAGCGAGTTTGACTGCTTGTTGCCCTGGAGCAGGTTCTAATAGTGGCATTAGTTACACAAGCTGCACACAGGCGCAGAGGGGTAGGAAGCATAATCATAATTTGGCAACCCCAGATGGTGCTGGGACGAGAGCCAGTGGGTGGGTCGGAAACTGCCGCACGTAACGGTCCAGTCCCCCCCCCTCCATTAACCTGCCTTGAATTGCAGCGGGGACGATGTTTTAAAACTAGAACTGACGGCCTGATACCTTGTCTGACAAGGTATTGATTATATATATCGATTCTTCGTCCCGGTGCAAATGTTTTCACATGCCCTAACTCAGGGTACTTCATGGGAGTAAAAACTGCTTGTTTCATTTTGGTGGTGTTTAACGTAAAATGTCCTCATTTTAATTTTGTCCTATAATTGCTGGCCCAGGAAATTGAAATGCTTGCAAAATATTTGTTGCGATATTTTGTCCCTTAAGACTTAACCAATTTGCAACATGTGTCTGAATGCATCCATTGGCAGTATACATTTTTTTAAACAAGCAATTTCAAAAAGTAGAACTCCACAGCGTAAAATGGGTGTTTGATTAAGGTGGGCTTGATGCCTTTTTGAAAGAACAGGAAATTGGTGTGGCATACTGATAGTGTTGTTGGGTCTGTTTCCTCCTCGTGGTCTATGTGGTTGATCTTTAAATTTTTGACCACACATTTCAACAGAAACTGATTGGTTTGAATCACTGATTATGTCACTTCTGTTGCTCAGACATCTGCAGGTGTCTTATTGGGGATTGGCCCATATTCATGGCAACATAAATGAACAGCTTTTAATTTTTCAAGTAGCATTGCTAGCAAATTAGTTTATTTGCTCTTGGATTGAATGATTTCACGGGCATGGTGTGTGCTTAGCTGAAAGCAGAGAGGCTACCAGCGCTAATTGGGTGGTACGTGTTGAGTGAGCTAGCTAGCAACGTTCATTCTTTGCCCAGCTAGCTAGCTCAACAATCGCCATAGCGACCGTAGAACCCGACTGCTGTTTAGCATTTAGCATGATGTGAATAGCGACCGGTGAGAATATGCCTGTGCCCCTGTGGAATGCCAAGCAAGGGCCTTGACTCAACGGGCCAATGGGTGACCGCCAATGCCAAGATCAGGTTTTGAGGAGAGATAACTGTTCATCGCGATAACAGAGGTGGGGTTGCCCTGCCCAGCCCTCTTGGCCTGGCAACGGCACGATGGGTGGATGGGTGATGCACGTTGGTCAGCAACCCATTAACTGGCATCCAGAGCCTTGTGACGGGTCACTGACTGACTCCGGTCAGTCTGGAATGTTTTTCGAAATGGCCGGAATGGCATTACTTCAGCTGAAACTGTTTTGGGATCTGTAATCGGCAGTCGGCCGATTGTCATGTTTTGTCTACAAGAACTACCCTTTTTCATCGAGACTCTCTGTAATCACTGTGAGTAATTACTGTGCCATGTTTCTCTGGGAGCTCTCAAAGGCCTCGAATCTCCTGTGGTAGGTGGTGTCACAGCCTGCTCAGTGTGAGTAGAGGAGTATTATTTAAACCAAAGTCATGCAAAGGATTGTGGTTCCTAACTCAACCATGCGGGAAAACGAAATATCCAATGACAGTGCAATTGCTGATACGAAAGGAATCATGATACTGGTCCCAGGATTCGGTTCGTATCGCAATAACCTTTTCATACTGGAATTTAAGTATTTATTTCACATATTTCTTAGTCGTAATGAAATGTTCATGAACAAAAAGTCTAAATCTGCTGATAATAATATACAGCCAATGTCTTGAGTCATTGGCTCCTGAGCAGCAGCTCTCTGGCCAGGTTAATTTGGTCAGATCAGCTCAGATCAGATCAGACAGAAGGAAGACATGCATTAATTTAATGTTGGCGAGGCCCACGATCATTTTTAAAAGTAAGAGAATATAGATAATGTACATGTGCCCCCCCCCCCAACCCCACGGCCATGTTCTAAAAAAAATTTATAAAAATAGATGTTATAAAAAAGCGATATAAAAAAAAAAAAAAAAAAAAAAAGTCTGTGTTTTTTTTTGGTGTGTTTGGT
>JAOYSI010009986.1:0-10052 GCA_025775065.1 Hiodon alosoides
GGGGGGGGGGGGTTTTTTTTTTTTATTTAATCTTATCTTTTTTTTGTTTTTCCTTTTCTTTTTTTTTTTTTTTCAAAACCCAAAACCTAATTTATTTTTTTACCCCCCCCCCCCCCCCCCCCCCCTTGCGTTTATAGCAATGACTATTATAGAATTCTGCGTGTAATTTATGTTCTAGCCCTGTTACAATAATACTATTGTACGAAAATGAGACATTTTTCTATTTTTATGTGTTGCGGACATTCAGAGGTGCCTTCTGGGACAGCTTCTAATACTCAGTAATGACGTTCCATCTGCGGATGAATTAAGCCTCAGTCTAATTTAAAATTCCAGCCCGTGCAATTAAACGTTGCCTTTGTCTGGATGATGCAACATGTCCAGATTCTGTGTGAATTACTGTTGGGTCACAAAGGTAACTCTTTGACTTGAACAAGTAAAGTAGATTGAAAAAAAACTATGTAGTAAAGCGAAGATTTGAAGTGCGACACAAAGACAGAACTTCGTTTTCAATCAATGGAGCCACCGGGGTTCATATCCTGCGTACCTTTTTTCCCCTCATGAGAACAATTTTAAAGGAAAGCGAGATCAAATCATAGAATGCAAAAGAGTGGTCATTAAAAAAACTATATTTAAAAAAATGATAATCCATAAATCTTTTAATCACAAATGTGCTCTTTCCCTTTGAAAAGGAAAAATGAACCATCACTTTCCCTTTAGAACCCAGAATCCCTGAGCAGACACATCAGGGAATCAGGGGATTCTACTCAAAGTGCTTTCTATCTCCAAAGCGGGAACGATTTGTGATCTCAGGCAGGTCAACCTTGACTTGAGCCACACGGAGTTCAAGCTGTTTTATCCAGAGCTGCTTTCACGTCCCATTCGACCAGGCCACAAGTTTGCATCAGTGGACTTGTAGGACACCTTCTTCCACATCCCCATGACAACGGGGCATCATAAGTACCGTTGTTGCGCGTCCTGACATCCCCCATGTGTCTTCATAATTCATAATCGTCCTCTACAGTCATTTCAATAATGCATAGTAATGCAATTAATGTTTTTGTTGTATGATGTTGTGGTTAGCGCGTCGCTTAGTGTGTATTGTATAGTAACGGCAACATACGATTCAGGTGTGTAGTGAATAGAATGCACTATGTGTGTGTGTAGAATGACATACTTGCATAGAAAGACATACCTGAACGTGTAAAGAAATTCTCCTTCTCTCCGGTATCCAGTCTGATTTCACACAAGCTGTTTTTTTTCCCCCAAAAAAAGTGAAGACGTCTTCACCCTAATGCATCTTACTTTACACGTCACTAACTTTTAGTGAAATCTCTGTTCCCATTGCCCGCCCGTTCCCCTCTCCCCGAGAGAACCCTGACAATTTTCTGCATCTGTGAGTCTGACATGTTCCGTGAGTTTCCATTCTCCCTGCAGGGCTCTGTCTTGGGTTTGCGTGTCTTTTGTTGGGAGGTGTTCAAGATGCTCATAGATACTCTGCTGAGTTCTCCGCCCTCTGGGTGCCCGAGTAATTAGCTCTCTTGTGTTTACCCCCACTTCCAAGGAAGCGTCTGGTATTAAAATGAACGGGGCGAAAGGTCGACAGAGAAACTCTTCGAACATTCAAAAGGGCAAATTAAACAGGAGGGCATACCTGTGCCTGGAATGAATGATTAGGAGTGCTTTGGATCAGGACAGGAGCGTGTCGGTACATTTTTCAGATGGTCCAGATTGGGCTGATGTATTTTAACCCTTTCGTATCACAGTGAGGGCAGTTTTATTCATGGCGTGCTAACAAATGGAGTGTATGCATTCCACATGACTTAATGGGCAGAGATTGTAATATTATTTGTTTACTTAAAATCACTTTTGATTGTGTGTTTGGTATTAACTGTGAACGTGGTTTTTGCCACTTGTAAAGAGAGGCATTTAAGAATATTTTAAGCAGCATCTTTTCAAGGCCTTATGTTTCAAACGCCCAGATTGTCTTATGGAGCCACCACTTGTGCACGGTCTCAGCTCATGAAAATGAGGCTTTCACCGGCTCGCCCTTTTGCACCTTGTGGTAGATCTTGCACATGAAATTGTTTCCACCGGGTCCCAGATTGCAACAGCATGGTACTTGTGAACCTTTTCGATCACCTGTTTTGCTGCCTGGCGACTCAGCAGTTTAAGAGACACGGTCTCCTGATATTAGGAAGACTGCATCTTGCAATACTTTCTCATAAACTGAAAAATGGCAGTATCTATTGCTGATAATAACAAGTCCGCTGCAATCTGTCAAAGGGGGGGGGGGCAAATAAGTTGTGTGCAGCTCCATAACGGAAATTCATTTGAAATCTCATTTTCTGCCAGCTTTTAAATTTTGCCTCGTACCCCCCCCCCCCCCCCTCCCCCTTTCTTTCTTTTTCTTTCCACCTACTTTTGTTTTTTTCCCAGCAGTACCTGGAGGGTTGAAGAAATGACAGGGCTGCAGGAGAGGGACAGTTAATCTCAGTTTAAATACCCCCAGAGTAATGGGAACATGGTTACGGCGCCGGCACAGTAGATTAGCTAACGGGGGTCTCATTAAAGCAGAAATGAAATAGGAGCTCTCGCTTCCGCCCAACACCAAAGGTGCCATTCCAATCACGGGCCCCCGACGCAAACGCAGACCGCTCACCCCGGAATCACCTTGGAGTGCGCTTCCTCCCGAAGCACACTGCTGCTTTCCCAGAAAGGAAGAAGCTGCTAGACGAAATGCCGGTACCAGTTAATTTATGGGCGTCTCGCCTAAGTCAACATTCCACTCCACTTTTAATTAAACAAACCCTCTGTTCAGGCTCTTTGTTAGAAAGAGGACACAATACAAATTAATTGCATTTATTTATTTATTTTTATTGTGCACACACTTTTATAAGCTCGTGGGATTTTCAATAAAATCTAAATAATGCATTCTGCAAAACAAGACAGTTACATTTACTGTAAAAGGACATAAACATGGATTACCGGTAATTTGACATTCGCTTTTTATGTCTGTATTATGATGGTAGCGCATAAATCCACCCGTAAAGTATTAAACTGTATTAATCTGAACAGCGTGCATTCCGTGCGTCCATCACAAGGACGTTTCAGGAGTGAGTAAAACCCTCGGTATCCGTAAACCAATGCTGACCTTGTCCCCCCTGCATTTGTGGACGGATGAAAACACCTGTAGCCCTGTGCTCTGGCTGTGCGTCCCACCGAACTGCCGCCTGTGTGGAAAAAACCACAGGGGCCCGTTGGACTCTCCTCTGCTTTCCATCGCATTTAATCAGAGTGGATGTCTCGTTAGGGAACTACAAGGAAGCCTGTTACAGCTGACCACAAATACGACATTAGCTGCTGTTTGCCTCTGACTTATACCCCTGCTTCGGTCCGTGCAGTAGCCTCTGCAGAAAGGCTATCTGCAAACCTTCATAGAACATAGGTAGATTGAGTCCTTGAATTTAGTGCTAAACTTATATCCTGTGGCCAACCGTTGGATGAACTCATCATGGTTTATGCAGTTTCGTCAGTGTGCATGCCTTATCAAAGTCCAGTCGGTTGTACTTCTGTGTAAACAATAATAATTATGTTTGCCTGAATGTCCTATAATTAACAGAACATCTCCTCCTAATGCAGCCATTAGAATGACAATCCAGGGCCGAAACACGCATTGTGCACGGACAGAGCCAGAGCTTGATGGCATGCACACCGTCTACAGGTTACTAAAAATATCTGAATGTTCTTGTCTTTCTGGAGGGATGCAATGGGTATTACGGGCAAAAACGTATGTTACATATGTGGCAATGAGACGAGGACCCAAGGCCAGGCACATAACCACACTCATTAAATGTACCTCAAGGCCTTGAAGATTATCATATATGTAAAGTACTGCAAATGAAATACCTGACGTACTGTTTGAGCTCACAATCCGTGGAGGGGAAAAGCAATAGAAAATTAATCAGTGTTTAAATTGAATGCATTGGGTTGTCATCACACAGCAATTTGTTTGGAAATACCATCTGATGCTACCCAGCCCGGAGGTAGCTGCCTCTTGGGGGTGGCGTGTCTGCTACATTAGTGTTCTTCCCCAATTAATTTAAGACCATTTGTTTGTATTAGCCTTTGTGACGGGTTAGTGTTTTGTTTTTCCATAATCATTTGTTTTCTGAAAAAAAAAACAAAAAAAAAAAAACAACACGCTCGTCTGGCTTCTCGAATTCCGTGCCCTGGTACCGAGCCGATCCACGATCCCGAGGAAAGGGTTTCTGCCGGACCTCACAGGATTTTTTATGGTGAAACTCGACACCGGGAGCAAGTAGCCGCTCTCTCCACAGCCGATGCTGATTTTCTGCAACCGCCTTCCGCATCATAAATCGTTCATCCGTCTGCAATCCGGAAAAAAACCCTCTTCCTTTTGAGATTAATTGGGGGCTGATGAATAGGAAATGAGGTGGTATGTCCCAATAACGAGAGGAAAAAAACGTATTTTCCGGCCTTCCCGATCAAGATTGGCATTTTCCATTACAAAGTAAAAATGTACATGTGTTCCTCTATCAGCTCGTTGAATGGTTGATTTTGGCACAAGATCCCGGTCAAGTCATCAATCTTCGGTTTTCATGTGCAGCCTTGCAATGGAATATGGGAGGTGTTACGATGATTTATTAAAAAGGGTGGTGGCAGAAGCCGGTGCTAAAGGAGGCCTGTAAATCCTAATAAAACTTGGATAAAGCAATTTAATGCCATCAATCAAGCAATCGGGGTCTGCGACTTGAGGAGGTCAGACATGCTGGACTTACAGACTTACCTACGCTGCAGAATAAGAAACAGTCACACCTGAACTATTGCCCCATGCGGAGACAGTTTTGGGACAATTTTATAAAGCACACTTCACACGACAGTCTGTTTTTTATTTCTTGAAAATGCATCAGCAGTTACTGCAAGCTTAATTGCTCTCGAACTGACCTGTTTCAAACTTTGGGGAGATATTTCACAGCGAACGATCCGTTGGGTTTGTGTTTAGACGTGACTGGTTTTATGACCTGTCTCAAAGGACAACCGAAAATGATTGTATGTTCTGCAGGGAGATTGCACTGTGGATGTGTATATTTGGTTGGATTTGGTTGGCTTTTTGGCTTTGTGTAATTCAACCCATGGCACATAGCTGGCAGCCACGCCCTCCCAAGCAAGACAATGGACCAAAAGCAATGTTGAGAGGGAGGTCCACGCCCTCTGATCGGACCTTGTTGTGCACCTGAGTGTGGTTCCACTATTGACACGATTGTAGGAGTGGTGTTCAACTGGTCTTGGTAGTTGTCCCTGAAAGGAAGGTTGTTGTGGTTGGATATTAGAATATTTACGTTTGTGGAAAGTCTTAAAACCTCCCCCAATGCCTCGTTCTCCTGCCGCTTTTGGACTGAGCACACGCTCGCGTGCTACACAGCCCTTTAATAACAAAAATCTGCTAACTTTTACTGAGAATAACTTTATGTAACGTCACGTAACTCTTGGGAAGCCGCAGGTTGGAGAACAAGTCTATCGCATCAATCATTTCCATGTGGGAACTACAGAAAGGGCGAATGCACAAAAAACTTGCCCTGGCCCGATGGGGGTGCCGCTCTCGCCCCCGTTGGGGCTCTCAAGAAGGTTGAAAATTCCCGAGCACCCCAGCACAGGGCCGTTTCTATGGTGTCTGTAACTGAGCAGCGGTCCCAGAACTTGCAGGAAACCTCCATGGAAAAGTTATTTCCTGAAGAGGGTCCACTCAGGCAGTGTATCCTTATTTATTAGACAGGCGAGACGAGGATTGCCTTGTGAAATGATTTCATTTACTTCTGCAGGCACTAAATCAAAGTCTTGGTAGCTTATGCTGCTGGAACCTGAGGTGCGGAACATTTAGCACCGCGGTATATTCTCCAGCGCTGCGAACCAGTGAATGCTAATCCGAAAACCACACCTTTTGGTCTGAACCAAAAGAAGTAAGGTTCCCTTACTGTTGCTCCATGCCTTTATTCCTTCTTTTTAAATTTCGTCTCTCTTTAATTCTTGTCTTTTTACAGGAATTTCCGCTGGCTGTGATATGTAAACCTGGTGCCTGACAGCATTTATGAATAAAGTAATTAATTCCAATAAATGCATTTACAACATTAATGATACAGCTCAGCCTGCCCAATACATATGTCTAAATCTTGTGATTCAAAATGTATTTATTCACTGACTCGCTGTCTTGCGATAAATATTAAAAGCTGTCCGTGGGCACAAGAGGATGAAATGCAGCCAGATTAGCGATTCTTGGTTTTCCTGTATAGCATTTTTCTATAACGTGTATTTTCAATATGGAACCGTCAGTTTTGGTTATTGGTTTTATCGTCCCCTCTATTCACAATCAGCAGGAGGCTACCACATCTTGTGTCTCCGCTAAGGAACCATCCTTAGATCCATCCCGTAGATCATTAGCCGTTTACAGCACCGGCGGCTGCTCTCTCTGCACCGGAGTCACCGCCCACCTGGTCATCGCAGGATTTACCAGCCCAGCCACTCGATAGGCCTGTGTCTGCCATCTCCACAACCGTGGTCCTTCCATTGTACTGACCCGCCTTGACCAACAAAGCATCGAAATTGGTCACCCACCATGTCCCTCTTCATTGATTAATATTTTATCATCTTTTTGACCTGTAAGAACGTTGATGGAGAGGGAGAGGGGCAAATCTCCCACGAGGCTGACTGTCAGACACAGCCCTTTTCAACTGTCACTGTTGTACTGACAGCCTGCACTGACACCTGTCTGAGCCGTCACTCTGTTATCCCCAGGGAACAGCATTACGAGCGTGTCTCACGACTGAAACTCGTGTGGCGGAAACAGTTGGAGTTGGTGTTGTTGTTGATTCAGTTTAAAAGAAGGCCTTCCGTGTCTGGCTCGTCTGGAGCATTTTTGAGGATATGACTGTTGTTGAAAAGCGAGGAAGCAGTTCTAAACAAACAAATTAGATATTGAATTCTAATTTTTTACTACATAATCCACTGATATCTCATCTAGAATTGCAATCACTTATTATTATTATTATTATTAGTATTATTATTATTATTATGTGTACTTTAATTATTGCATTATAAGTTAGGACATATCTGTTTTTCAATAAGTTTGCCTGAGGATGTAACGTTCGTATTTATAATTGGTTTAATAACTAATTGGCTGTAAAATACATGCAGATAATAAAAGGTGTCTTTAACAGCTGCTCTGTATTTACAGAGACTGTGATAAGGACAACAGTTCAGCTCCCAGGGCTTATCGGGTATATGGTATGTATCAAATTATAACTGAAGGACAAGAGCTAGAACTGAACTGTGAGACTGTGAGAAGTAATGCAAAGAGGCAGCGTCGTACAATCGTGTGCAACGACTACGAATACCACCAAAGATATGGCTTCCGACTTCCGGGGTAGAGGTTGCTGTGTATCTAAACGCTTAAGACGAGTATTTAACCCTGTTTATTTGATGCTCTCTTCAGTTAGCAGTCAAGGGGAGTCAGAGCACTAAGGAATGAAAATAGAAAGGTTTTTTTTTATCACTGAAAGCTCGAGTTGACTCACTTAGTCGCAGTTTAGAATCAGGATGGATTCCCTCCAGTGCAGTTTCCCAGCGTCCTGGGATTTTCTGTTCCCGGCAGCAAAATTTAATGCGTTGCTCCATCACTGCTCTGGAGTCACGAGCTGACCTCTCCGGGAGAGAGAGGAACCAAAACAAACCGTTCCACTGCAGCGTTCGGATGACCTTCCCCTGTCATTGCGTTCCTTGAACAACTCTCCCCCTTATCTGAATCTTGTAGCACCCGCTAAATGCAATTTCCCAGCCTGCCCCTGGGAGCCGCTTTAAACCCATCCTGAGCAATCACAGCGCTTGATCTGACATCTTGAAGATGGACTTGAACCGCGCGGGTATCAAACCATTTGACGATGTCTGTCGATGCGGGGACAGCGCTCGCCTGTTTTTTTGGCCTCGGAGATCACGTGGGGATCACAGGCGGAACGGGGAGACGGCTTACGCTCAGGTGACCGTTTAGGCAGGGTTCCCCCGCCGCTCACGGCAGAAGCATCTGTCACAGTGCAGAGCAGGGCGTCATTCACAGGCCTCTCATGAACCACAGAAAATCCATTCAGAGAAGAGAGAATTGGCATTTCCATTTTGTAGTGTTTTTTTCTCAGAAAAGTACCCGAGTCAGTCCAGAAAACGTGGTAACAATGTACTTCAAAGGGACATTTTGCCCGGTTTCAGAGCTGACAAAGCAAAACTCTTCTGCTGCCTAATCCTGCCAAAAACATTGCTATGGCCTCTTAAACTCAGCAACCCGCCTGATGTGTGCATCTGAAGCGTTCCGCTTCTCAGTAATAGATTTGTTTTCCATCAGAGACCCCAAGTAAAATGTCTCACAAATTATTTCAGTATCATTCTAACAGCAGACATAAATGATTCCCAGGTATGTGCATACTTCAGATATCTCCCATGTGTAAAACAAAACACAAAAATGTTTTTTCAAATAAAAAATATTTGACCTGAACACACAAGGAAAAAAAAAAAACCCAATCAATCAGACTTTCTTCCAGCAGACTCCATTTCTCACAGTTACATTGTCGGAGAAGGGCTGAGTCCCAGTGACTCACTCTCCATCAGCCAGCAGTATACCCCAACAGGCCATCTGTTCAGTGATGTTGACAATTTAATATGTATTCTTCCGCAGTGGTAATAGAACATCAAGCTAGAACAGAGTGAAGGACAATTGGCTCCTGAGGAACGACCTTACCATCAACCCCAGCTGATGTCACAAAGAATTAAGACTGTCAGTGACATCTGTTTTACCTGTGGTCAGTTAATCAGCGCATAAACGCAACAGATACGGGTGTTTTAGGTAATCAGGGTGAAATGAAGTAAATTGTAACTGGAGCTATGAGAGCTGACAGGCATGGCTTTCGATCTGGGACTTTAACTCCGCACAGAATAATATCGGATTGCTGTCCATTCTCCTGCTTCTTAAGCATTAAGGCCAGTCGTGATGACATTGTCCGTTTTGCTAAGCAGGGTTTCTGTGGACTGTTCTGAGACCTCAGAGATTTGCCATGGTGGCATTGAACAGGGCAGCGTGTCGGACTCACGTGACGTTGTCCCACCGGTTGCAGGGATGTTTCTCCAATGCGGCAGTAGAACTCTCATCCTACCACTGTGGTTTACCGTCAATTTCTTTCCCAATCTAATAACATTCTGACAGAATTTTTTATTGTTGTTATTTCATAACAGTCTTGATGCCTGGGTGAGCATTCTGTCACACCCGTGGGCTGAGCACAGCAGTAGGTACTTCACAGTGGTGTTGAACACGGTGAATAACAGACAGAAGCATCTCTCTGCTCCAAGGCTCTCTGCCGAGGCGACGGTGAGACAAGCAGAGAGGCACAGGCTTCCAGTTTCTAAAGTCAACAGACAGGCATCTAGCTTCTAAAGTCAACAGACAGGCATCTAGTTTCTGAAGTCAACAGACAGGCATCTAGCTTCTAAAGTCAACAGACAGGCATGTAGTTTCTAAAGTCAACAGACAGGCATCTAGTTTCTGAAGTCAACAGACAGGCATCTACTTTCTAAAGTCAACAGACAGGCATGTAGTTTCTAAAGTCTGAGTCACACATTCAGTACATACACAGGACCACTGAGCCAGTTACCCCGTCACTGTCCAGTACAATTAAGATGTGCTTCTCTGGTCATTGCCAGTGATGTGCGGGGTACAGTTGTGGAACACTCGAGCCTCAGCCCTTTTTGTCCAGAGATCGGAAATACCTTACCTTGGTATTCGTAGAAATAAATCGCCAGCGACCTTTTTCGTGTTCAAGCCCCTGCCTTTGTGCACGACACTGGCCAGCACTCAGGATCGTTTTAGATTGTCGTTTTCGAGTGTGTTTCTTGATTTACCCAGAAGCATGTTCTTCCCATATGCCCACATTGAATAATGTTTATATACAACCAAATGGCCTCACTTGGCCTCGAATGAACCCCGACACTTTGCAGTGTAA
>JAOYSI010009989.1:0-10602 GCA_025775065.1 Hiodon alosoides
CCCCCCCCCCCCCCCCCCCCCCCCCCCCGCCGCCCCCCCCCCGCGGCCGCCGCCCCCCCCCCCACCGATTAAGGCAGCAAAATCTGCGGCAACAGATTGATCAAGTCACTGTTTATATATGTACATATATATATACATGAATGTGTTTATGTGTGAGTATATGCAGAATAAGAACTTGAAACTGCAGAAGTTCAGATAAAATCTTTTAGTCTTTTTTATAAAAATAGCTATTAAAACCAGGATACTACTGTCCTGATGCACAAGACATTGGTCAGTAAGCTTTATGCCGGGCTGGGAAAAAATGTTTTTGCTGGAAATGACGTTTCGTCACAAATGAATGGGTATGGAAGGTAATCTCTTGTGACATTATTTAGTTTTTGTTATTTTACTGAACGACTGAAAACTGTTCCTAGTTAATTCGTGCAATAAAAATGTATTTTGCTAAAATATATATATATATTTCAGCATTTCAGAGACATTATGAAAATGTCGTTAGGTTGCTTATTTCTGTTTGATTAAAGATTCCATTCTAGGCTGCGTTGGAGGGAGGAACACAGTGTTATGTTCTGAAATTATTGGCAAGATTTTCACGATATGTTTTCCTTTATTAGATAAGAATTTATTTAGTATTAAAGTAGAACGGAAAATGTATTCTTCAGCTTGGAATCCTCTGGGTACAACAGGCATCAATAGCATGGTTAGTTGAGCCAAACCTACATATAAATTCAACTATTGCACATGCATTTGGAAAAGGCTTGTGGAAGAATGTGATTCAGACAGGAAACATGAGACACCTTTGGAAATTGTACCATTACTGCAGACCTGTCAAAAATCAATGCAGTGCTTAACACATTTGTTTGTGATTGGCTCCAATGGGCCACATGAGTCAATCATGTGTTAAATGTTCATTGAATTCTTAAAAAAACAGATATAGGATTCATCATGTAGGCCGTCAATGTGAACACTTTGAACATTCTGTTGGTGGTTGGTTATTAAAGTGGTACAGTGGTGGCAAATGTTCTGCTTTACTCAATTACTAGCTCACGGTTGAGCTGTGTTCTTATTTACTGTACTGTCACTATTTGCTTTGTGTAATCACTTTAAACATCAGATGCTGAACGTTTGATGGGAGAATCTTTTGGCACTTTAGGCATATGTTGTGTTCCATTCTTGATAAAGTGATCTGTCCACCATTGTGCACCCCGAGAACATATTCCAACTTAAGAGTATCAGTACTGGGTAGATAAAAAAACAACCACTTGAGGTTCAACATATTTACTCTCTTCATCAAAAGTAAATATCAAGTTCCAGCCCGTTTCTGCACGGTAATATTGATTTTGCCGTACAGCTGATACCAGGTATTGACTAGAAGCACATAAGGAGGTGGCTCGCGCTCAGTTCTCCCTCCAAAATAATAAGTTAAAAGCTCCACCACTAGGAAGCTCCCTCAACGTGTCACTTCCTCTCCTTGACTCACAAACCACGACCACTTCCTCGGACAACATCACAGGCCTCACCCAGTTAAAATACAGCGTTCAATACAGCATTAATTGTTCAAGGAGACAAACACAGACAGGATGACAATTAAGGAACAATTGACAATGACAAGGAAAAAAAAGGTGAAAAACCCCAGCAGTGTAAGATCAAGAGGCAACAAAAAGTAAAATTGCTGGCTTTTGAAAGTGACAAAAAGTAAATATCTTTATTTCAAGTCACGTCTCTATCTTGCATAAGATAGATAAGAATGAAATCAATCAATCCAAAATTTTTTTTTTTTAAATATGTATGTGCCTCACAAGGATTTTCACTGCTGACTGATCACATCGGCAATGTCACTTTTAAAATCTTGTGCTATTTTTTTGAGCCCACCAAGTGAGAATCTGGGTATTCAGCATTATGTCTAACGATGACCGTCCATCTCTGGCAGCATCTAAGTATGCGGTTATTATCAGAAACGGAGCTGATTATGAATCACAGACAAGCCAATCTGTATTGAATTTCAACACACAGGAAGGCATGGCTGAGAATTTAATTTAGACGACCAGCACTTGACACGTGCAATTATTGTTCTACCATCAGAAACGTGTCAATCGTCTGCGCGCTCTGGCAGAATTTACAGATTACTTATTCTATGCAACTATTCTATACGTATGAATCATACCTTAAACTAATTAGATTTGCTGGCCTTTTGCATTCAGCCTCTGATTTTGCAGCGGGTTTAGGATAGACGGATACAAATTGAGGTACGGTGGTGTGATTGTTAGGGAATGATAAATACTACATAAATACTACATGAGCCTCCGCCACACATAAGACCCAGTCTTTCATGAAATGGGCTGAGCTTGGAGTTTGATCTTTTCCTTATGGACCTCCACCACCGCGGCGTTTCCCAGCATGCTCCGACTTCAGCCAGGTCCTCAGACAAGGTTCAAGTGTGAGGTGCTTTACCAGTCCGTGCTGCGTTGTTCAAAACCGGACGGGTTGCCAAATGCTTGTGTTTTTTTTAATTTAGCGTCATGTAGCATTGTGTAGAGGTCTGTAAAAACACAAGATACACACACATATACGCATGGGTATATGTATTTTTAAAAATATATATATTATGAACTTCACTTTCCTTGTTTTTCTTTCCTGGAAAAGTGGGTGTTAATATTGTCCTAGTTTTTTCCCTGATTCTTTTGTTTGTTTCTTTTTTTTCCCAGGGTTTTTAGTGCTGGTATGAAAAGATTTTGGTATTTTTTATTATCAATGTTTCCCTGGGAATGGAGAGCTCACATATCCATCTTTTTTGCTGACAATACAACCTCTAATATTTTCAGTTGGCCCTACTCTTTTTTTCAGTACAGTCGAATTTGCGGAGGAGTTTTGAATAAAATTACCTACTTCTCAGTGTTGATGAAACTTAATGTCTGGTATTTGTTAGAGGATGTAAAATTTCTGCTAATCCTGCAGGTCCTAAGCAGAGATATTGGACTGGCACTTTTGGTAAGGTGGATCTTGAGCAGATAGAAGGATCTGGGCATTTGGCTAGATAGTACTCTTACTTTTGAACCCCATATCACCAAATTCATTCTCAAGTTCGGTCTAGGCTTAATCTATTTCTTCAAATCAATCTTGCTTTTCACGTCCAGTGAAGTATATACTGTTCCAGATGTCTGTCGTACCCTCTTTAGATTATGGGGATGTTATCTATAAAGCTGCTTCTAATTCTGCTCTTATGGAACTCTCTGCAATTATATTTTTCTCTGGTGCCCCTTAACTCTCTCATCTTGGTGATCTTTACACCTTAGTAAACTCGCCATCGCCTCATACTCATCAGATACTTCCTTGGTACAAGCTAATTAGACTCTAATCGGGAAATAACCCCCATATTTAAGCAAACTGCAAGCTTTTTATGTATCCTCTAACAATCTTGACTACAGCAATTTTATTGGCTTAACGGTCCCTGATGCTACTGGGCATAACTCATTCCAGTATGCATACGATTAGAGTAAGTTACAATTAAAGCTAAAACTTTCGGTTTTTAATTTAGAAGGGCACTTTCATTTCACAATTATAAGCAATTTTCCCTCTTTCATGGACATGCCTGAAGAAACCCTGGTTTAATTCTATTATTGTTATGTATATCGTTGTTTTTGTTTTTTGTAATTGCTGCCTTTATTTATCTGCACTTTTTCTATATTTAATATATATTTTTATTTGTATTTCTGTGTTCTTTATTGCTGCATTAATGTTGCCCCCTGACCAGGTTTTCATTTTAAATAAGAACCAGACTACCCAATTAAATACTGGTTTAAATGAATTATTTGATTAAATCTGAAGAGGAAATATCGGCTGAAGTGGATTGGAGGTTTTTGCTCAGCCTACAGGGGGCAGCGGGGGGGCAAGGCCTACATCCAAGTGTCGTTCATGCTACCGGCAGCCTGATCGACTTCACGCTACCCGTTCACCCACCAGATAGTGCTCTTTGCTAAACTTGCACGGTACATTTGGGCCTCTTGACTGGCCACCATTCACGAAACAAGCCCCGGCTTTAAGTGCCAACATGGGGGCGGTGTGCAGTGATAACCCTGAGGAAAGCCTTCGTCTCTCCCACTCCCACTCTCCGCTCTCTCCCGCGTGATGGCGGATGCAGAGCATACTTCCTGCTGTGCCCCCCCTTCCTCATCCCTAGGTGCAAAACCGTGCTGACGTGGAAGAATTTGACTTTCTTCCCTGCTTAGATGGTCCTTCGCTCTCTAATCCCTGCATTCTCCATGGGCCCTTGACGCCACTAGGTGCACTTTCCGTTCCGGAGAAATTGTCTGAAAACATCAACCTTGAAACTCTGAGGGATAACAGGAAACTCCAGAAGTGCTGGGAGGGATCTCTAAAAACTGAATTACAATCTTGTTTGCTCCCCTCCTGACCTTTTGAAATGGTTTGGAGTGGTTTGGGAGTGGCACGGGGACTGGGACACGGTCAACACTGAAGGTGAGCCCTGAAGGTCAACAATGGAGGATCAGAGACTAGTCTTGGAGCGCTCTTGGTTATTGCCTCCCAACACAGCCAGCTACCCAGCGTGCTACACGGTGTCCCTCGACCACGTCCCACCCCCCCATTGGGTCTCCTGTCACCTTTGCAGTGCCCACAAATTCATCTCAGCCTGGGCACTCAATTACAGCCGTGCAGCAGAGCTATGGAGAGCCAGAAACCGATCAGGGGAAGGTGTATGTGTGTGTGTGTGTGTGTGTGTGTGTGTTTATATATGTGTGTCACAGAAACTGATCCCTGGGGAGAGTCCATGGTGTTTGGGAATAATAGCCAGATTTAGATCATTTCGCCGCTTGTCCCAGAAGAATCGACATTGGTTTATTTCAGGGACAATGCTTAGGTTTCTAATTGGCTGAAATGCAGCCCTTGCGTCTCACAACTGACGTTGGAGTTTGTGTCTGCAGAGTACAAATAGAACAAACTTTTTCTCATTAGGAGTCTAAAAAACAATAATGCTCAACCATTCTCATATTTGTTCAGGTAGATGCCTGAAGGTTCACTCAGGGTTTTTCCGATTGAAACCATGTGAGAGAAAGGTTTGTGGAGAAAGGCTGAAACGAAGGGGCGTCTAAAAGTCTCCAAGGGCTGAAGCTCAGGGCATGAGAACCGTTCATTTTCAATGACGTGGATAGGATCAGAGAGCGGTTCAGAGCCTAATTAAGCATTGAGGACAATTAAGGTAAGATAAGAACAGAGTAAGGACTGCAATGTAATGCAGCATAACTTTCATTAAACTTTGGCTATTGGGATTTCAATATGGGAACTGATGTCAGGGTGATGTGAGTGTAAAAGGAAGGCTGGGAGTTAGGGGGAAAAAAATAGAGGAAACAGACAATCCCAAGGACGAGCGGGAAGAGAGGAGTGAGGAATGGGGATATTAAAAGAGAGGGAGATTAAGAGAGTGTGTGTGTCTGTGTGTTTGTGTGTGCGTGCGCGTGTGTGCGTGTGCGTGTGCATGTGCGTGTGCTGGAAGGGGGTGCGCAGCAAGAGGTGGGGTGGCATTCCGTTGTTTTGCACACCACGCTCACTTCTTGTAATTGCTTTAAATATAAGGAAACATCTGCTAAATCCAATGGTGCTATTTTTGAACTGTGAGAAACAGAAAAAGAGGCAGTGTGGAAGGGAGGGGGGAGAGGAGAGGAGAGCGGAGCGAGTGTAGAGAAGATGAAAGAGAGAGTGAGATGGGGATAGCTCGAGCACTATGAGGAGGAGGGAGTGAAGAAACGGGGATAGAGGAAAAGCAAATTGTAATAAGGCCAAGTGGAGGATGAAACACATGTCATCCTCAGAACCAACGGAGACCCTCAGCGAGCAGGCATAGCAAGGGAGATGAAGAGAGCTTCTGAGATCCAGACAACCGAAGAATAGAGAGCGATCATAGGGAGAGAGATTGGGGGGGTGGGATGAAGAGAAAAAACAAGAAGCGGGAGAGGAAAAGCAGCAAGTTTGGAGAGGGGGGGACAGAATAGTGCTCTTGTTTTTGGCGATGTTATGTTAAGCAGTGGAGATAGTGAGGCCTTTGTTGGAAGGATGGTGATCTGCCTCCTTACACACTCGCTGGAAATCCTAGAAAAGAATGATCTGCTATTGTCACTTGAAGATTACGAAACGCAAGAGCACTACAAACAGCGGCCCTGTTCGTTCCATGTTAAAAAAGAGGACAGTGGGGGGGTTGTTCCTATCTGCACAGAGCTAAATTCAGAATTTCCTTATCATCTGTGTTCGGTGCCTATGCTGCTAACACTACGCAGTCAAGATTGGGATTACACTCTTGCACGTCCTCCAGGCCGATTTAAGGCTGCTTTCTTTTTTGTTAATAGGGATTTAAAATGTGTGTTTAAATTACCCAACGCTGGAGCCACAATAACCCAAATTTTAATTTGAGCATACAGACAAGGTGTCGTGATCCCTAACCCCCGGTCAGCGCCACCATGAATTTTATTTGAGCTGATTCAACATCTCGATTGTTGTCATTTTAAAAAATGGTTTTCATTATTTTTTTTCCTCTCAAATTTGGAATCGCCAATTATGCTAATACCTCTCACCATGACACTACAACCCCCACCACCACACATGGAGGAGGATGAGGAAGGACTAGTCTCCTCTAATGGTAATTGTCTTTGAGCCACCCGTCACTTTTCCACAGCAGGCTCTGCATCTCTCACAAGAGGTTCGACGACACTTGCAGGAGAGGCACTTGCCTCTTGACGGTACCGCCAGGCTACAGGTGCCCTGGAAACCAGCAGGAGAGACTTAGCGACAAGCTGAGTGAAGCCCAGCTGATTTAACCCACCCCGGCTCAGGCAGCATGCCAATTATTCACCGCTGTTGTGCTCTCAAAGTAACAGCCAGCCAATGACGGGCAGGCTTCAATCTGACGAACTTCACCTCATAGGGCGCAGTCTGTGCTTGGGCGAGCACCTTTACCAACTGAGCCACTCAGCGATGCCTGGTTACCCTTTTCTCATTCCAACCACTGGATTACCTTTGTCCAGGTTCCATAGTATGAATTTGCATTGAAAATAAGCATATGCCATGAAATGGCTAACAAAATTCATTAGACAATTTATTTGTTGTAATTTTAAAGAATTGAACCACTTAATTTAAATAAAATATGGCTGCAAACTTTCCTGGAGTTATGCTAACAGCTAATCTATCCTTGCTTGTATTTCTCCATGTTCCCAGCTACTATGTGCTGTGATTTCTTGACATTAGAGAGCATAGCTACTTGGCTGATGTGCAGGAGCTGGACGCCACGACAGTTGAACTGGATCTGCGGACCCTGGCCTGGGCAGAGGGAGCCGAGTCAGGGGAGGGTGGGAGAGTGTTGAGCTAGGGAGGGGGGCGGGTTTGCTGTTGTTTTGCTTCAGATTGTATTTTAATAGAATGAACGCACACAATCAAAGCAACAGAATCAAGCCTGTCTCCGTGGCTAATTGATTTGCGATTAATTAGAAAAGGCGGTCCAAAGAAAGCCACCGGGGGGAATTCGGGATGCAAGTTTCTCTGTGTGCGAAACACAACGGGAGAAAACAAAAAGAAGAACTGTTGGTCTCTCGTTATCCATTGTCTCGGTTCTGCTTGAAAGGATCACCAGGACTACTGGGCTCCTGTACAGATGGTGTCGTCATCATCATCTGTGCCACTGAGGTTGGGAAGCCATTTATCTCATCCTTGCCCTTTGAGATGGTAGAGCAAGAAGAGCCTCCCACAATGCTTCCTCACCTCTGGGACGGGAGCTCTCTAGGGGCAGGAGATCTTCAGATGGATCTCCAAGAGGTTGAGAGCAAAATACAGGTGAAGCCAGAAGCTGATTCTCTTAAGGGGATGATAAGAGGATCTCGAGTCTCCTTTCCAGAATGTTGACAGCGGAATCTGCATTCATGAACGTTGATGGAGTTGACAGTGGAATTTCTTCTCTCAAAGGGTTGCCAGTAGAATCTTTTATCCTGGGTGCTGACGATGGAATATCATCTCCCAATGATTAACAGCGGAATGTCTTCTCCCGATGGTTACATTATAGTCTTTTCTCCTGAAGATCAACAGTGGAATCTCCTGATGATTGACAGTGGAATCTCTTCTCTTGATGTTTAACAGTGGAATCTCTTCTCTTGGTGGTTGACTGATGATTCACCTCAGGTTGAAAGTGGAATTTCTTGTCCTCATGGTTGACAGTGGAGTCTCATCTCCTTATGGTTGACAGTGGAATCTCTTCTCCTGGTGGTTGACAGCAGCTGGACAACAGAAGTTTCCCATTCTAATTCCCTGGGGTGGAGGTGCAGTAGCAGTAGCAGTACACGTTGCCTTGGCAACCAGGGAGAAAGGCCAGCCTCACCATGGTGGAGAGGGCTGAGTGGTTAAAGGAGGGAGCTCTGGAAGGCCGTCAGTCAGAACTACCGATTGAGACAGAAGCAGAAGGTTGCATGTGTGCACTTCAAGTGTGTCCCCCAAGAGAGCAAGCATATGACACTATGTTTCAGTATCTACATCACACTGCGAACGTAAGCAACACATGTGCGTTCAGTGACATGCGTTTGCATATGTGCTGGGGCTGATTCCATCTGGTATTGGGGGGGGTTTCAGAAGGGGGAGAGATGGATGAGTGAACGGTGTTTCCATGGCAACAGTCAGGGAGGGTGAGTCTATGGCTGGTGTGGCTTTGTTGGAGAGAGAGAGGGAGACGGGAAATGAAGCAGTTGCCATGGAGATGCAGCATCGCAGCTGCCCCTGCATCTGTGCATGCGCGCGCATGTTTATGCTTGTGCGTGTGTCTGATCGTGTGATGGAGCTACTGTGTGCCTGAGGTTGTCTGAGCACCTGTGTGTTTGTGAATGCGTGTTTTGGCCTGTCTCTGAATCCCTTGTGTTATTCTGGACATCTGTGAGTGTGTCAGCATGCTGGTGTGTCTGTGCCCTTGTCTGTGCGTCTGTATGTGTGTGTGCGCCCGTGTCCTCGTGCCGGCATCAGTGTTTGTCGACGCGTCCGAGTGCATGCCCGATCGTGCGCTTTTGTCAGTCTGATAGCCAGGCGTTTTACATGTTGTTCTTACTCTCACGGATCGCGCGGACTTGGCAGCCAATAGAAGGGCAGGAGGTGCTCTCCCCTTTCCATAACCCATCAGGGTAAACAGATGCTGTAGCCGTTATTTGTGTTTCTGCTCTGGCAGACATTTATATTCATTATCCACAGCCTCTGCACAGCACAGACGGCCAGCCGCACTGTCTCACTGGCCAGTAGCGCCATCGGACCTTTCTTGTGCCTCCCCAAAAAAGCGTTACGCCTTCACCTGCACAGAATGCCCCTTGGAATTATGGGACGCGTCCCTGTTTGAAAAAGACAAGCCCGTGAAATTTCAGTACAGACGCATTCGTCACTTTTTTGCTCTTGACACTGCTGTTTTTGAAAATGAAAGAATTAATTGGAATCACTGGAGATTGGTATAATAAAACCCTTGCGACCCTTGAGGCCCTGTTCACTGGAAACATATATATGACATACATAGGGGTAGGCACCAGAAGCGCGCAGCAGAACATACATGACAGACATACCGGCAGCCACTAAAAGCACACATCAGAATGTATATGTCTTATGGAGTCTGGCCTTCTCCTGGGCTTGACTGAAAATGTCCTTCTTTCCCCCAATATGTTTGCACTCCTGTGGGACTTCATTTCTGAAATTTAATGATTACATTTAGCCACCATTAAACAATTTGTCATGGACAGACCAACTACCTGCCTGCCGATTTAATGTGATTCAAGTGTTTGCTGAATGAACTAAATTCAACCATCATATTATATACTGAGATACCTAATGTATCACGTTTAATTTAGCATGTTAAACATACATGAAGTACTATGTCATGTGTTATATTATGTCCAACTGGCACAGATGAATGTGAAAGTCAGAGGTGCTATATGCTATTTCATCTGCCATATTTATTTTCATTACAAAAAATGTTTCTATAAAAAAATTGTGAACGAATGAGCGTGAATGAAGTATAGCCGGCTGGCGTTGTATGTTTTTTTGTCAACCCCTCCAGCGCTGGTCAAAATGTGTGGAGATGCTGTAGTTAACATGTAAACACGTTGTTAGAACAAAAAAAAGAAAGAAAAAAAACTGTTTGCACAACATGCTTGGTTATTATTTTACATGTTTAAAGATAGCCCTCTCAGCCTTAGGTTAATGTGATAGAGAAAGGGGTTAGAGTTAGGGTGCTTCCTGAAGCTACGGGCCAACTCACGCTTTTTTTTAAACATTTTTCCCCTCCTCCCCTCGCTGCCTTGCGTGCGTGCGCACCTGTGTTTGTGTGTGTGCGTGTGTGCGCGCCTGTGTGTGTGCGCGTGTGTTTGTGTGCGTGTGTGTGTGTGTGTGCGTGCGTGCCTGTGTTTGTGTGTGTGGTGTGCGTGCGCACCTGTGTTTGTGTGCGTGTGTGTGTGCGTGCATGCGTGCCTGTGTTTGTGTGCGTGTGTGTGTGCGTGCGCGCATGTGTTTTTGTGCGTGTGTGTGTGCGTGCGTGCACACCTGTGTTTGTGTGCGTGTGTCTGTGCATGCGCCTGTGTTTGTGTGCGT
>JAOYSI010009990.1:0-10601 GCA_025775065.1 Hiodon alosoides
TGTGTGTGTGTGTGTGTGTGTGTGTGTGTGTGTGTGTGTGTGAGTGTGTGTGTGTGTGTGTGTGTGTGTGTGTGTGTAAACTAGTGGCTAACTCTGGCTTGGCTTGGTTATTTACACGCGGATTTTTTGATCCTTAGTATAAGCTATTGATCAAAAGGATTAGCAGTACCGGGAAAACGAAAAAGGGTTCTGGGGTAGAGAATAGAGGCAGCTGGCCTGAGAGTGGTAGCCTTGTACGATCACTGATTTCCTTACAATAATCAGTGGATGGGAATACAAGTATCGTCTTGATAAGTAACATTTATTTCAAAGTTACAGTTTTTGCATTTAGACAAAATATAGAAACAGAAAACGAACATGACCTTTGTCTGTAAACTGCAACAGCACAACGCGTGGTAGTTTAATTTAACAAAAATATAGTTATTGACCACATCAAAGTGACCACAGTAGCAGTATGTATATATTAATCTTGATTATAAACTATAGAAAACTTATTTTTTACACTTCAGGGCTTCGTAGCTTCCACCACTAGGGATCCTGTACCTTTAAATTGTATAGTGGGCGTGATTGTCGGCAATGTAGGTAATTTTATGCTAATTTAACCGTTCACTTTCCCGGATCACGGTCTAATACAGTGCCGCAGTCCATTGACTAGCTCAGAGCTTAACCAAGCGGCTGTGTTAGCTCTTCGACAATACGAACAATCGCAAAAGAGACAAGGAATATACATTTAAGCTGAGGTAACAGCAATCGTGTAATTTGAGAGAACAGAGGGATTCGATTTAACGTCGAGTATTTTAAAGTTTTTACTATGAGATGTATGAATCATGCTTTACTATAAAATATTTACTGTTTTTTTTTTCTTTTGGACTCGTAGTTGCATGTGAACCGAAGTCCACTAGCGGTGGAATTGCTGTGAAACAGGCTTCAGGATAAACAACAGTGTTTTGCATTTAAACGCTTTTTATTCATTCGCCTCTTTTACATTAGGCCGTTAACATAAATCGGTGAGTACATCTAAAACGCATGCAAAACTTAAAGAATTGAGTTACATCCACGCTCAGAGATCGCTGCACCGCAGCAAAGCCTCATTTAAGAGAAATGTTAAGTTTAATAGACCATCCACGGCATAGTCCCATCGCATCATTAAAGGGGGCTTCAGGTTTGTGTTAACCCAACTATTGATTGTTTTAACTCTTGACGCCGTAGTAAACCGGATCAAGTCATGTGGTGCTGTACCGATTTGAAATTACACATGGTCATTTTTACCTTCTCCCGTGTGCTAACACGTGCTTATCTCTTTTTAGGTCGTGTTAAACGTTCGATTCACGCTGCTAGGATATCAAGCGGGCACAAATGCCTGGAATTAATTCAAACGTGCCGCGGCACGAGGGCAAGGAAATGGATAACGATCGCTACCAGCACTACTTTTACGATAAACCTGAGCCGGAGGAGGATTTCTACAAATCCACAGCACCGAGCGAAGACATCTGGAAAAAATTCGAACTAGTGCCCACCCCACCCATGTCCCCCATTAGGACCAATGGAGTTGGCAAGATGTATCCGTCACCGGGTGATAAGTTAGAATGGGTTTCCCAGTTTTTGGGACAGGACGAGGAACAAGACGGACAATACAAAATCGATACAAAGGAGATTTTCGGAAATCTGAGTTCCATTATCATTCAGGATTGTATGTGGAGCGGGTTTTCCGCAAATCAACGCCTGGAAAAAGTTGTCAGCGAACGATTATCCGGCTCTGCTCAAACAAAATTACCCATTGCAGTTCAGACTGGTGTTAATGCTGGCAGCAGAACACATATAGCTTCTCTGGACGCACCGCTTTTTCACAATCTGGCGACTGAGTGCGTGGACCCGGCGGCTGTCCTCACATACCCCTTTAACAGTAGTTTTAAGAAGCAAGCGTCTTCGGGATCTGAGTCTCGGACCGATTCCTCCGGTAAGGAACTTTGGATAAGACATATTATGTCGAGGGCTAATGTGACGAACCATTGTGTCCGAAAAATAACGCACGATTAGAAGAGTTTGAGAGTTGCTTTTTATTCTCGTTCAGTCACGCGGCACAATTCACGCTGCACTTTCAGACGGTTCCTTCAGTCAGTATCGGCTAACCACTAGGTCGTTACAGTTCGGACGGATCAACGTGATAAACTCATACACCCTGTTGGCGACGTTGTTTTTCTTGGTCAGCACACGGACGCCTTTGCGATACAGCGAACTACCGCCCACCTTTTAATCGAAGTTACGGTTTGTCAAGAGAGGCGATTCAGCTCGTCTAACTGCAAATATATTGAAAGGGGGAAATTGTTTGTTTACGTTGCCATTCAATCGCTGAGTGTTTATGCAAAGTGGCCTCGTGCGTTTGTTGTATTAGTTTGTCTCAGTTAATCTATTGTATGGCTCTTCAAAGTTGCCCGCTAGTATTGATTTTAATCTATGTATTGATCAGATGTGCTTATTTTGCAATTCTGGCAAAGTTGGTCCAGGGTTACCCCATGTAACACAAAATACTCGGATATACTCCAGGTAATTTTGGCGGAAACATTGGTAATTATTTTACGAGCTATATTTCTTTAAAAAAATTTGAAACTCCTTATCCATTCATTCATTGACGGTTCATGGGGGCGGGGCACGCACACCGCTTTTGATTTATTGCCCGTTAAAGTGTTGGTGGGAGAGGGCTTTTCAGCCCCAACAAAGCGTTGCCAGGCCCTCCCTAGGTTGTTCGCCTAATTTAAAATTTAGATTAACCCAATCAGCGCTGGCTAACAAAAGTCCGAATTCCAAAGCACGATTCCAATTGGATGGCGAAAATGCTAATTGTTCGGTTAATCCACCTTTGTCCCTTCGAACAGGAAGCACATCCCTAAATGACAAAGCCGAACTCGTTTTTGTTCACAGGATAGCAGCAGACAGCGTATGATTTGTGGAGTTCTCGGGTTAAAGCCAGAAATCGTCTTTCACCTTCTATTTAAGTAGAAATGTTAAGCTAAAATTGTTTACATTCATTAAGACTATATAAACCCCCATATAACTGCGTGATTATAATAAAACAACACGCACAAACCTACAGATAATAGTTTGCAGCTATACTGGAATTTAAAATTAAACACAGAGCAATGGAGGCACTGATGTCATTATATGAATGAGGTTTTTTAAGGCATCGTTGAGATGTTCAGGAGGCCTGAACAAAATTCATATGTACAACTAGCTCATTTTTGAGGAGCAGTGGCTGTTGTATTAACTCCAAGTTTGGTTATAGGGGGGATATTTTAGGGTGCTTCAGACTGAGGGATGTGATCAATTCCCAGGTCTGGAATTTTGTCTGCATTTTTTTTCTGGGTCAGTGCAGAATTTTACTAACGTGTGGGTTTTTACTCTGGGTTTCCACAGAGGACGAGGAGATCGATGTGGTGACGATCGAGAACAAACAGAGCAAGGGCCGGCTGATGAATGGTCGGAAGCCGGTTACCATTACGGTGCGGGCTGACCCCCACGACCCCTGCATGAAGCGCTTCCACATCGCCATTCATCAGCAGCAGCACAACTACGCCGCCCCGTCTCCCGACAGCGATCTCGAGGAGGAGCCACCCTCCAAGCAGGTGAAGCAGGGGCCCCTGGACCCCCATATGCCAGAGAGGAGTTCCAACCCCCAGGCGCGCCCACCGCTCGACAGCCCCGAGAGCTCCGACTCAGAGGACACGGACAAGCGCAGGACCCACAACTTCCTGGAGCGAAAGAGACGCAACGACCTGCGCTCGCGCTTTCTGGCGCTGCGGGACCAGATCCCAGACCTTGTGGACAGCCAGAAGACTCCCAAAGTGGTCATCCTGACCAGGGCCACGGAGTACCTACACGAGCTGCACGACATGGACAAACACAAGGCCCAGGAGAGGAAGCGGCTTAAATCTCGACACCAGCAGCTCTTGAGAAAGCTGGCGGAACTGAAGCGCTCATAGAAATGGACACTAGCAATTCAGGAACGATGTAGTCTCCAAAAGACCCAAATCTGTGTCTGAGGCAGTTCGACGTGGAAGATGCTGTGGGATACACACCTTATGGACCATGTTTTTCATAGGATATTTTGGGGGGGGGTTTGGCACATCAGACACGGTTCCTGGCATGTGTTAATGGATAACGCAGATTTCCTCAATCTTTAAAAAAACGACTTTGGATGATAGTGCTTGTTTAAATTCAGACCCAGGGTGTATTCCTGCCATAAAGACTTAAGGTTTCAAAAAGTATCCACTTATACAAGTATGTTATCGTATCAGGAATAATTAGGAGTTTTGGTAATGGCGCCTTTTGTGTAGGCAATGATATCATTCTTTAGCAAAAGCTGAGATTGGATTTTGATGGTTCCACTCAACAGCGTGGAAAATCCTGGCTCTAAATCGATCTCACTCGTATAAAGCTACAACCAGAATAGCGTTACGATGGAGGACATGATATATGATTTGTCATCCTGAGATAACATGTCCTCGGTCTTTGTTGAGAAACCATCATTGCACCAGTAAGACAACGTCCATACAGGCAGAAATGTGTTTTTGGATTTTTATACGCAAGAGAAAATTTTTTTATATACTGAGAATGACCGATTGTGGTCGATTCCACTGTACATATATTCACTAAGTACCTAAACCAAAATTGTTGAAGGACTCCTTTCTTATTTTGCATTCTTACTTGTGGTCTTAAATAGGCCCAAAAGCTAATTTGTCTCAGAAATTCTATTTTTGTTTTAAAAAAAAAAAGATAAAATTAAAATGACACTACTGTACTTTAATCACTCTAGTCACTTTGTGGTGGTCAGTGCTTATGCTCGTTTTATGATTCGTACAGATTCTGAAAAACAAATCTATTTTTGTGTGTGTTTTTTGTTTTTTGAGTTTTTTTGTTCAACAGTCCACCCAGCAAACGACGATAGTGTTGCCAAATTGTTGCTGGTATAGCAGAATACTGAGGTATTGTCTTTTTGTTTGGTAGATGTTTGTCTAACAACACTTTTGTATTTACTTCACTTCCTTAAAACCGAGCTGCATGAAAACCTTGTTAAATCTGGACACTTTGAGGTTAAGTCTCATCATAGTTTATCTATTAACGAGCTCCCCTTCTAGAAATCCCAGAAGACCAAAGAAAAGCCAAAGAGACAAGTTGGCCTTGGAGAATTTCATTCATTAAGGGGCTTTGCCACTTAAGATGCCTGGCTCATTTGTTCTTCACTTGGAGCCAAAGAGGGGTCATAAGTGTTGTGGTCGATGGATCATAGGCCAAAGGTTGGATGTTTTTCAGTCTTATCCCTTCCCTGCTGTTTTTGGCTCTCCAGTTGCAGGTCCTTATGTCTGTTTGAGTTACCCAAACTGAATGGTGGTAATGGGGGGGGCTTACCACCACCCATCCTCTTTTCTTTGTCTTGTTACCACCACTGTGATTACGGTTGGAAAATGACGGATAATCACAGACTGCTGTTTATGTCTTTGCTTTCAGACGGCAATAGCAAAACCTAGTGTGCACAGAGCGCTTCAATCTCGTTTTTTTTGCACTTTTGTGTGTAGGATCTCAACACTACAGATTTTGATACAACAATAAAATCACTTTCAAAGCAGGAAGGTCTCCCTAAGTCTTTTTTTTAATTTGCTTTGCCTTTTAACTGGTATACAAATCAAGAGCAACGTTCTGTTTTAAGTGTATATTGTAAATGTTCTTGTAATTCATCTACACTTGCCCCACAAAGCTCACTGGTCTAGCAATGAATGAGTTTGTACGTCTTCAAACACCTCCTCACACATTGAATTAATTGCACAAATCTGTATAACACCAAAGGAACACATGGTACCACAGTAATTGAGGGCGATATTGCTTTCACTGGCAATTTCCACTCATCTCATCTGTAATTGTCTGCTGCAGAAATCTACCACTGGGGCCAATTTATTATACTTCAACATAAACAAGAGAAAAGCTTTGTTAAACCGAAAGTGCTTTGTACTTCAAAAGTTTACACTACATTAAAAAAAAATGAAATATATTTGTACGTCATATAAATGTTACAAACACACCTTGTAAGACAAAGGAAAGGGTGTCAAGCTGATTCAGGATATATAATAAAGTATATAATTCTCCCAGACGGGATATGTATCACTATGACTTCTATGAGCAAGTGAACTTACTGTTTTGACAAGCATTTCATATTAACACTGCTTGTTTCACAGTGACACATCGCAACCTTTTCTCCATGGCAACAAGCATCTTCCATTTTCAAGACTCTGATCCATCAGTTTCTATGGCAACTTGAACTGAGCTATTCACACATTGGTCTTTCAGGATGTCTAGTTTAAGAATTCCCTGTGGTTTTTACTGTCACGAGGAAGTGAGTTTATGTACGTCTATTTTTTCTTAACATATTTTTCGGAAATAATAAAAATATCAGAGTTTTACCGATCAATAATACTGCCAGCGGGACCTGCTTAATAGTCATTTAATGGCACTACAAAAGGCTAACGCGTTAACTTAAACATTATTCTGCGTGATTTTAACACCATCAAAGCATCTTGGTACTATCCCGGAAGGCGTCTCATCTTGCACTTTTCGTTAAAGAAAAGTATTTTACACTTGTCATGATTGTTTGGAGCACAAAAACTAATCCAATCCGACAAATGTGTGCAACATTAAGAGGGGTGAGTTAATGCAGATAAAACTCCCAGATCCAAACACAGTTTCTGAAGCAAGATACACGTGGTTGTGTTTCTGAAGCAAGATACACGTCGTTGTGGTTTTGGTCAGTCTATCCTCGTCGGGGCCTTAGTATCTCCATATTTTCATTCTACTACGCCTCTTAATTACAATTATTTGGATTTTTGAATAATATATTGTATTGTTTTCAGGTGGAAAAAAGATGCCACACACTACAGCTCTCGAGAACCAGGACGGTGGATCCCCAATCCAAAAGCAAAAAATGAAAACCCACTAATCAACCGTGTTTTAAAATTTCATTGGCTTTTTGGAATCTGGCATAATTGCACGGTCAAACTGAATGCTAATTACTATGTCTTGAGGAAAAATGAATAAGGACGCTGTTCAGCCATTTCTCATATAAAGGGTGGACATTTTGGGTCCTTGAGGTAAGTTTATTACTCAAAGGTAGTGGGATCTATGAGGCTTGGTTAGGTGACTGTAGGTCAAACAGATCACAATGGCTGTGCATGCAATCAAGTTGGAATTTTTAAATATTTGCTGTAGCGCCACCATGAGGTCCATGGGTGCCATATATTTACTGTGAGGCTGCAAAACAGGGTTATGCATTTCTAGCAAAATTCCTCAAAATGCATAGAAGTTATTGCCATTTGTGGAAAATCTTATGGAAGAAGAATAAGAAACAGTAACAAAAAACAAGAGGTTTCCAAACATATCTTACCTCTTAATTTTGTCAAATTATATGGACAGACTAATCAGCAGGTTATAGGCACTACATTTTGATAAAAGCAGCAATGCCGTGATTGAGTGTTTTTGCTAATGAAACAAATAGTTTTTAGAGCATTGGACCTCTATATAAGCATATGCTCTAATAAAGTGAACGCCAGCCATGGAATTAACATTTTAAGGGGACATATAGTAATGTCACTATTCATCTTCTGACTGCAATTTCTCAGCAATCGCAGCAGATTGTCAGGAAATGTGCACATTAATAGGTCAATAATAGGGTACTGAAACATCATCCCGTATTTGCAATTGACAGCAAAAAGGTCTGCCCTCAGGGCTTGGTAAGAAGGACGCAAGTAAATGGTAATGGTTTCAGTCTCATTGCACAAGGGGTTCTGTATTTCTTCACTGTACGCGACACTGTTGCTTTATGAGCTGTGGAGTGGTTCAACAGCTGAGCAGGCTCATTGCTTTACAGACGTGGCTGGAGGGTAATCTGGTGGTGACAGCCCTTTTCTCCCCCCACCTTCCTCTCATCTTCAGTTCCACGGTCTACTCAGCATCCTACGGTAAGCTGTATCCTACAAAGTCAACAAAACGGTTGCATTAAAAACCTCTGCTTGAGACACTGAATCTCACTGCATTGTTAAATTCAGGATTTCAAGAAAAGGTTTGTAATGCATCAACTAAGGCATACAATACACAATGAAGGTTCAAATGGCCTCCTAGTCCAACAGCACCTACTGTCACTGAAAACATTTTCGCATTCATGAACCTGGAGGGAGCGGAGCGGAGCAGCCAATCTCTCAGTTCTGTCATCCTCTCATGTTTAAATATGTAGGCTAGTCCCTTTGTTCCACGTAGAATCAGTATCCTTGTCTGCCACTGATTGTCCTTGAGAAGTTCCCACAGAAGGCCCCCCCACTGCAGACTGCCTGACACCCGGCGCAGTTAACTGGGTTACGCTAATCGAGTTCCGGCGCCATGCGTCTTTGCATTTTTCCCCGGAGGAACATTAGGCTCCCGGCTTGCCTCTTTTAACTCAATTCTGGAGCAGTAAAATGTCAGGCGCAGGGAAGTGTGCACGGCAGTCGGTGTGTGCATGCGAAAAGGAAGGGAAGAGAGCATCAGTTGACGAGAACGTCACTGGGTGTCTTGGGTACGCCTGTTCCTGAGCGAGTGCGAGGGTGCGAGTGTGTGCGCCTGTTAACGTGTGGCTGCGCACATGAAGCGTCCGCGGATGTGACGTTAATGAGGCTGCCGTCGTGCTCTGAGTCCTGGCCTGCGAAGCCGGGGGGCAGGCGGAACTGCGACGGCGAAGGCCGAGTCCACGAGTGCGATCAGGACCATGGACAGCAGCGACATGGCCTTTCATCCCGCTCTAATGAGTCGCACTGGGAAACAAAGAGAGGAGTCCCCTGCAGCGACTAACTCTCAGGCTCCATCTCAGTAGGAGCTGACGCTAACCCATAGCATGGAGAGCTTTTCTGACTCCTCACCTGCTCGGGCGACATCTTTACCAGACCAGAATCGGGTCTGTTGATCTGTCTGGCGCTTTTTGGACCGCAGCAGTTTTTAAACACACTTTAGTGGCGGTGTTTGTAAAACGGCTGCCTTGCCTGCTGCTCTTAATCACGCCTCTGTGAAAAAGCCACTTTCGGCCTTGTCTTGTAGACGTTCTAGAGACTGGCCGTTTCAGCTCTCTAATGAGGAGATCAAAAGTGTTGAGAGAGTGGTACACGTTAGGGCCAGGGTTTTAAGGCTAAAATCCAAACCCAGAAGGCTTCTGCATGCAGTGTTTTAAATAAAAGAGGAAGAGTGGGCAGGTCACTACATTAGTCTTGTTTTATGGGACCATTCCCACCAGAGGGGAGTTAACAGAAGGTGATGTGGTATGGGTAAAAGAGAAGTGATGGAAGGCTTGAAGAATACATAGAAGACGGGTTTTAGAAGTGAAGGAGAAGGAGAGGGGAGCAGATAAGAGATTCTTGATGGCGATGTTAACTTAAGTGGCATTTTTAGGGCTGCCAAAGGAGAGTAAGGGTCACAGTAAGGACAAACGCAGCACCTCGCACGGGCCTTGATGGACAGGGCCCAGCAGCGGTCAGCAGGGCTACTGGGGAACACAAGGGCCATTGTCTGGCACCTTGTCTTGGGTGGCACGAGTGGCACTCAGCTGGCCTAATCCCCAAGCCAGACTGACGCACTCAGCCACACACACACAGCCACACACACGCACAAACAGACACACAAACACGTACACAGCCGCACACAAAGGCAAACAGTCACACACCAGGACACACTCATACACACACACACAGCCACACACACGCACAAACAGACACACACACACATACACAGCCGCACACAATGGCAAACAGTCACACACCGGGACGCACTCATACACAAATACACTCACACACACACACACAAACAGACACACACAACGGCAAACAGTCACACACCGGGACACACTCATACACACATTCACTCACACACACACACACACACACACACACACACAAACAGACACACACACACACACAAACAGACACACACCGGGACACATTCATACACACATACACTCACACACACACACACACAAACAGGTACACACAGCCACAGACTCACACATATGCACTGAGGCAGAGTAAAATGTGTGAGGGAGGAAATGGCCTAAATTATCTAGTCTATGAAAAACTTTAAATCCGTTTTTTTAAGTATCTCAATTGATCTGGATGTTACCTAGTTCCTAAAATTTTTGTTCAGGCAATATAAAACAGCACGTATTTTTGCATTGTTTTTTTTTAATAGCCTTCATTTCTGATAATGAGTTGGAGAAAAGCCCCTTAAAAAAGTACCTTACATGTGTGCATATATACAGTATCTCACAAAAGTGAGTACACCCCTCACATTTTTGTAAATATTTGAGTATATCTTTTCATGTGATAACACTGAAGAAATGACACTTTGCTACAATGTAAAGTAGTGAGTGTACAGCTTGTATAACAGCTTAAATTTGCTGTCCCCTCAAAATAACACAACACACAGCCATTAATGTCTAAACCGCTGGCAACAAAAGTGACTACACAATCTAAGTGAAAATGTCCAAATTGGGCCCAAATTGTCAATATTTTGTGTGGCCACCATCATTTTCCAGCACTGCCTTA
>JAOYSI010009994.1:0-10597 GCA_025775065.1 Hiodon alosoides
CTGCCTTACCAGCCGGCTCCCCCCCCCCCCCCCCCCCCCCCCCCCCCGGCCGGCGGCCGGGGGGGGCGCGACCAAACTAAGAACCAAACAACCCACCCACCCCACCTCTGCGCACATTGTCTCCCTGGCCGTCACTTGAGTAAGTGTTATAGCATGTTTCCAGCGAGATGGAGACGGGCCCCATTCTCAGACATCACTCCTGAGACGTGATACGATGGCGGGTCCATAAAGATGCGGAGAGAACCAGAGCTGTTGTGTCTCGGACCGCTCCGCAGACCGCTCAAGGGCGGGAAAAAGACAGTAAGACTGGCTGAATGGGACCCAGCAGGGCTAACATGTTAGCCTGGTTTGTGGTACACAGAAATCAGTAGACATTTCGTGTTGACCTTGTTTACCTGTGTCATGGGGATGTTTGCATCTCTGATTTGATATCATAACATTCAAATTAAAACATGAGAAAATAAGAATGAGAGGAATATAACCTGAACTGTGCATGCACTATTTGGTAAATCACAAATGTATTTTGTTGTCCCCTCCTGCATACTCTGTTCTCTCTCAATGTAAACAGTGATACTAAAGTTAACCATTTTCATGTTTTTACTTGATACCCTAGATGAAACTAGTGTTTTCCCACTGGTAATAGTCCCACCATTGACAGCATATCCGGTGACAGGGGCCCCATTCATCTCAGCAACTTTAGATTGAGAGCTGATGAGAGCTAGAAAAGGTTGATGTCCAGCACCTTGTCTTGGGGGATATTTTTCACACTTCTTAGACGTATCGATCTGTAGAGCCAGACCGTTCTCCATATTTTTGAGAGATACATCAGCCTTATTAATTTCAAATCCCATTCAAGCCAAACACAATGACTGCTCAGATTAGAGGTCCTCGATAGGGGTCAGTGGTATAAAGTGCTCAATAAAATAGATTCACCATGTTCCCAGCTGAGCCACAGTTGTTTAACTTATGATTGAGTATGAAATGACTTCTCCTATATCAGGACTAGGAAAGATATTACCAGGGAATGGCTCCCCAGAATATAGTCCTCCCCAGAAATGATCAACAGTCAGAGGTAGTTTCACGAAGGGCGGTAAATGTTGATCTGGACCCTGAAAGACAAGGGTCTTTTTTTTTTTGCAGAATGACGGATTGATAAATCTGAACTTCACCTGGTCGACTTAGTTTTTTTCTGTTTTTACTTGTGCATGAAAATATCAGGAAAGCGCTTGGCTTTCTTCTTGTGCTGTTAATTGCCAGTACAACCACAGGCTTGACGGCTCTGAGCGATAAATAAACTTAAAAGTCACATCTCTCTTATTAATAATGAATCAAAAAGCAACCAGAAGCCAGAGAAAAGGCTGCATCAGCGAAATATTAAGATGAGTTCACTGGGATTTAGCTGGGATTTGGCCATGCACATACCTCTATTCATCTGCTGTGATTCACCTGACCACGCTGAAAACAACACGGTGGTGACACAGTTATTTAGAACAAAACGTGGCGCGTGGTTGTGGTGACTGGCTTGTGCCCTTGTGGGAACACATCCATAGATCTGACAGCTCAGTGGCTAGCTCGCTTTCACAATACTGTCGGTAATAATCCTAATTAATGTTACAAAGTGTTGAACAACCTCACAGGTTTAAGGAGAACCTGAAAGAATGCAGGGAAACTGGAACAAGCCTTGTACGGTATTCACTCCCTGTTCCTGTAAACCGGTTAGCGCTCTCTGACTCGCCCAACACTTCATTAACAACAATATCTGAAATTAGCACGTTGGAACTTATTTAGGGCCTAGGAGTGCTGCTTCCAAACCTCCAAAACGAAGTCATCACTATCCATTTTCTTACCAGTTTATGGGATGAACTAACCAAGTCAGGTTGAAAGAATGTTCGCAGGTACCACGGTAGCATGGAACTGCATATGTTTATACAGTATAATGGGCTCTTTCAGGAGCTTATATCATACAGTTAGCCTCGTGTATCTTGACTGTGAAAAGGAAACATCCCTGCTGCAGCCTTGACAATATGCATTGACTTGGAAAACCCATTATGGCTGGCTTATAAATTAAATTTGGTTCTCTTTTGCTGAGGCCATTCATATTTTTGTCACAAATGTTGTACAAATGGGAGGCTTATCCGATGTTCCTACTGTATTTGTGCTTACCAAGTGCAGTGACTAATACTGAATATCGAAAACGCTGGATATAAGCCTTTTGTAATGTTAATGGAGTGATGTTTTTGAATACAATTAATGATAAAACCTATCATGTATCTATTTTATGTATCCATATATGGAATGTTGAGGACCATCACCACTTCACACTAACTTTAAATCAAAAAACTGAAATGGAACCGAAAAGCAGTGATCTATATACAAAAACTTTTCAGTTAAATTTAATTGTATCTCTTAATGCCACATTTGTTGATACATAGTTGTGTCATACTAATGTAGAGGAAAAATTATGGTTTGTTTTCTAATATGTGGTTGGAGTAGGATCTGGAGAAACCGGGTGAAATGGGCTGGAACTGGTTTATCGCTTTAGTGAAGAAGCACATAAACATATCTGTGTGGTCCACAGTCACAGAGGAGGCCTGCTCTCTTTAGAGGCATAGTTTGGTTGTCCGAATGCTTGTCTTCATATCTGAGGCTGGGAGGATGTAACTATGGAAAGAAAGCATCCATTGTATCTGTCATCTGACCTCTGTTGTGGGAGGAAGCGCTAAGCTGCTGCTCCCTTCCTCCCGTTGGGCGAGTTCACAGGAAGCGACCAACCCTTGGCCTATCACCTGCCCCAGAGAGAGGAAACAGCATTTTCAGTGATTGCAAAGGATGGTGACACTTATACTTTTTTATTTTTTTTGTTCAACATTTCTTCCATAAACGATCATCTTTTGGCAGTGGTTCAACTCTAGGGACCATATTAGTACGACGGAGAAGCAATATTTTTATTAAGCCTTTACTGAAATAACACAGTGTGTATACAGTTAATGAGCCCTATAATGTGCCTCATATGCAGAAATTCCTGCTCTGCATGTGGGTTTCAAAGCCAGGCTCTCTCTCCGGGGGAGGCTGCAATCTTATGGGAATGCTTTCCACCCACTTTACCTATCTTCTTAAGCTTTTTAAATTTAGACACCCTCCCCCCATCCATTTTGACCCAGAAAGTTTGTCCGTGTGGGTGCCAGGAAAGAGGCGAATGGTCTGTACCTGAAACGGGACTCTTTCCAGAGACCCTGGTGCTAACCCTGCTCCAGTTTTTCTGACGATAGCACTGGCTGTTTTGCGCGGGGACTCAGAGTCAGGAAACGGGGAGTGCGCCGGCAGACGACAGGCCGCCGATGCAGAGAGTCAAAGCTGGTCACATGTCTGTGGCAGCGGCTGCAAAAAAAATCCTCTGGTGCCTTAGCGTCATTCGCACCTCATCCCCGCCTGTCTAGCAGATGTCATTCTCTGTGGCATTTGCCTGTTGCCTGTAATCCCAAGCATGTGCTTTGCATATTCTTACTTCATTTGCATGTTTATGCAGCCTGTGAGCACCGTTTGTTACTCTGCCTTTCCAAATCCAGTTATGATCAGGTTTTATATTGAATTTACTTCATCGCTGATGCTATTCTCTCATCTTAAGATAAATGCAGTAGGAGGAATATCTCACAGAATTAAACAGTGTACTGCGCAATGGAAGAAGACGTTTCCTAGTGATTAACTGGATATTCCACATCTTACTGCCTCACCTAATGTTCCTCATTGTACTTTACATTCCTGATTTTAGAGATGAGGTGCAGTCCAGGTTGCACAAATAAAGATAAGCTTTTCTTTAGGTGCAATGGACCCTTAATCTCTCTGACCCAGGCCTGAGATGAGAGTGGGAAACCCTGAATTTGCCCCAGGCGTAGGTTTAGGGGGACCCATCTGTGTGTTGACCTAAGTGGTTAAATCTTGCCCAGGGTGCTAAAGATTCTAGCTGTGACCCTCTTCTGACGCCGTTGCATTAAGCCAAGTGCCAAACAGCACTTTCAAAAACACAAATGTGACTCTAATGCAAAGCAAACACAGACTTGCCACCACCCTGGATCCAGATGTGAAAAAAATCTAAATAAAAATTCTGACGATGGAGGGGCACAGCCCTTGAGACTTGAGGTCAATATTTTTGTTAGAATTTTTTTCTTTCGGTGAAACTTTTTTGTTTAAAGCTGCGGATTATAGTGAAACACGAATCCTTGGTACATAGAAATGTTCTTCAGACGTCTGATGTTGATAGAAAGAAACTAAAGAAGTTGTAGTTTGGCAATAACTGCAAAATTGTAGCCAAAAGCCTCCAATCTATCACAAACAAATGAATGGGCCATCTAATGGCTTACGATGGTCTCACTTCTTGTCATAGGATTTTTTTTCATTTCACGTGTGTTTTATCATTTTGCAGTGAAGAACGTATCAAAGCAATGACTGCAGTTACAATGATCCAGTTGTAAGGAATTTGGTCAAAGCAGACCGATGATTAATTTTTCAACTGAAATTGAAATGTTGAATTGAACAAAGACTTTTTGAAAGTAATATTTTGTCTGAAGTTCCCTTCCTCAACTGTGTGTGACATTATTGTTATTTTTTTTCCTCTTTGTGTAGCCGATCGATAGCTCATCTATTTCTCTTCTCGAGTTTGCAAAACAAAACTTCAAATGTGGAGAAGTTTCTCACATGGACCTTTAGATCAGGAGAGAACAAAATAGACTTTGCGAACGCTTAGAGCAGCACTTGCTGAGAGGAGAGAAATATTTCATGCTCACTTACAAGTTTGCAAACCAACACAGACAGAGAGCGTGGAAACCAGTCTGAAGCCTCTCTCCTTCTTCTGTCTCCGTTCTCCATGCCACTCCTATTGCCTCCACTCTCTGTGACATTCCGATTGCCTCCTCTCTCTGTAACATTCCTATTGCCTCCACTCTCTGTAACATTCCTACTGCCTCCACTCTCTGTGACATTCCTAATGCCTCCACTCTCTGTGACATTCCTATTGCCTCATCTCTCTGTAACATTCCTATTGCCTCCACTCTCTATGACATTCCTAATGCCTCTACTCTCTGACATTCCTAATGCCTCCACTCTCTATGACATTCCTAATGCCTCCACTGACTGTAACATTCCTAATGCCTCCTCTTTCTGTAACATTCCTATTGCCTCCACTGACTGTTACATTCCTATAGCCTCCACTATCTGTTACATTCCTATAGCCTCCACTCTCTGTTACATTCCTATTGCCTCCACTCTCTGTAACATTCCTAATGCCTCCACTATCTGTTACATTCCTATAGCCTCCACTCTCTGTTACATTCCTATTGCCTCCACTCTCTGTTACATTCCTATTGCCTCCACTCTCTATGACATTCCTAATGCCTCTACTCTCTGACATTCCTATTGCCTCCACTCTCTGTAACATTCCTAATGCCTCCACTCTCTGTGACATTCCTATTGCCTCCTATCTCTGTAACATTCCTATTGCCTCCACTGACTGTAACATTCCTATTGCCTCACATTGAAATCACCTTAAACTACAATTTGTATTAGTAATGGCTTCCCAGGATTTGGTGTGTTTCCAGTGACTGTGTTGTTCAGAATTTCGCAATAAGTAATAAATGTCGCACTTCAAATAACTACACCATCAAATAAAGGTCTAGACTGAAATTGGGTACTACTTCGTGGGAGTTCAAATCAAAATATTAAATATTTCTATATTTTAATTATTGAGCACTGGAGTGTCTAAAATGTGCCCAAAATATAAAATATAAAATATAGTTTTCATTTTGGATATCTTTTGCACAGGTGGTAGAAATATTGTAGCGAATCAATAGGTTGTGATGAGGGAACAGTTAGTATTACACATTTCATACTAATGTTCCATTTTTGCTGGAATCAGCGCACTGTCAGACGTATCCTGTGTCTTCCTGCGTCTTGCGATCGTCATTTACTGGGAATGTATTCATTTTGTATGCGATACATCTACAATGCATAATTCTGAATATTTTCTTTATGAAATAAGAAAGAGAAAAAGGAGGTTATCAGTGTACATCTGGCATATATTGTGTGTGACAAATTCATCCACTGCAATGCGACAAGCTGTTAATTTAAAGCTGGCTTGAGGTGAACAGTGATGGACGCCCACACCAGCCTACCAGAGCAGTGGGAATGGAGAGAAACCCAGGAGCAAGGTAAGCTCCTCGCTTTGCCCAAGCACTCCAAAATCTGATCACCTATTCAGCAAAAAATAGTGATGATGGAGGGTACCTACACATGTGCACTCATATGTGCTGAGATCTTGGGTAAAGTAACGCTGCATGAAACGGCCCTGGAGCGTTTCCTGTTTTTCCAATGGGCCCTGAAACTGAAAGGCACTCATGTCCCAGGAGGGACCAGTAACTCGGGTTGTGATCAACTCCTAATCTGTGTGCTTCTGGTTCTGCACAGACAACATTACTGCACCGAGGCCAGTAAAGATCAGGACACACCAATCCGACAGTTGGCCGCGGGTTGGGTGGGTGGGCCAGCACTCGTCTGGCGTTCTGTAGTTATGAAGCGCTGAAACCCACTGGCCACGCTAAGGTCGAATTTACATTAGCATCAAAAAGCGTTTTTTAAAAATGTTCTGTTTTTTCGACACAAAAACTGGACATGGGTTTGAGCGGACACTAATATGAACATTAGTTGACATGAACATTAAAGAAGTTAACTGTCGAGGGGACAGCTCCCTAACTGGCCGCGTAGCTGATAAGTAATTCTCTTTGAAAGAGTTCCCTTCACATTTTCTGTCAGGAAATAGGGCAGTTGTATTTATAAAGCTGGCATTAATGGTGCTTGTCAGCGTTACTGGGGATCTGTGGACAGTCTGTTTTGAAAGATACATGACAACCGGCAGTTTATAAGGAACAAACAAAAATACATATTATAGACACTTATCTGTCAGATAGAGAGGTTGTTTGGTAGAGTTTAGGGTAATGACTCAGTTAGCATTATTACTATTTTCCTTTTTCTTTTGCGATCCTTGCTACCATCTGCAGGCATTTGCACTCAAAGCGCCTGCTTTCAATTCTGCGCCCGTCCAGTTCGCTGTTGTTTCACCCAGTAACAGCTGCTGCCCTGGCCACACAGTTGAGGCACAGCCACACGTGCTGGCCTGCATCCTGGGGCTGACTGCTGCTTTCCGCAGCGTCTCCTGACAAATTCTGACACCCGTTACCTTGCTGCCCCACCACCGATCTTCACACTGTCTTAAGGGGCAATCTGCTCCGCCCTTCATGTTTACACAATATGACGGGCCAACCTATGGACTACCGAGGTGCAGAAAATGTTCAGTCAGTGGAGTGTAATTCTGTTCCCTTCAAGTCACAAAAGGTGTTTTCTTCACTGTCAGATACATGACAGATCTGGGCCTCCACCTTGGAAAAGAATCAGCATCTTCCGCTGCAGAAAAATCCTCTCCTTCTTTAACTGGCCTCAAATCATTGCAATGCATTGTATTGATTTCATTTCTCAAGGTTTTTATTTACCACAATATCATTATTGGCGTATTCTAAAAATGTAAAAAGTAAACTGTAAATATTCTTAATGCCTGTGTTACTGTGTTCTTTATAGAACATAAATAATGCATACATTTTACTTGTTTATATATTACATTTGATAATGTTCCTTCTTTCTTCAGGATCACGTTTTAGCAGGACAGGTTTGCTGGTACACGTCTTGCTTGTTTGGATGGAATGCTGGGAGGACAGCCAACAACCTGCCTTCTCATGATTACATGAACTTTGGACCATTATTTATACTAAGAAGGACCCCCAGATAGTTCTCAAATTCACTTTATACTCGAGAGGCTCCTTTCATTAATTTCGGATAATGTATGTTGCATTTCACACGAGTGAAATAAATCCTCTTTCAGTTTAATTGCAGTCAATTTATTTTGCTATTCTGAACTGCAAAAATTAATAAAAGGGTGAACATGCAGTGAATATTGCTTAAGAACATTCAGGAGGAGTCCTGTAAGTCTTGTTTCTCAGCCTGTCCTTGTCTCTTAAATTTCCTTTAGGGCCAGACCGTTGTCTGTCTCCCATCAGAAAAAAGGATTGCCTGATCTGTGGTTGGTGTCTTTGAAGAGAAGCCCTGGTTTGCAATGAGCTGGAGCATACACAGTCCCATAGGAGATATTAACATAGGGGCCGAGGCCTGTGCTCTGGGGCTGTGCACCAGGAGGGCCCCTCCCCTGCACACCCCCCCACTGAGAGAGGGATTGAAGGAAGCTCCAACCACGCAGAGGGGGCAGTCCGCTTGACCCAGTGGCTTCCTCGCCACCCAGTGGTCTGTAGGAGAGGCCCAAGCTTTAAAAGACATCAGCGATGAAGTAAATATATTTTTTTCATTCCACTTTACAGGAAGTGGAGGGAAAGGCTATGTTATCTATGAAAATAATTAAGGAACCATGGAAAGACACGGACATACATTGTTGGTTCAAATCTCCTCCTGAAAACCTACATAGTCCTCGTCTCTGAAATACAGCAAGCTACCCAGCCCTGCAGCAAATCCTCTCCTGGACCAACATCTACCGAGTGCCAGCTACGCCTGGGTATAGAATGGGCAGGGTGACTGCTGAGCTCCCAAAGAAGCACTGTAAGGACAGAAGTCACTGCAGAACAGCTGGCAAAAGAATAAAGCTGGGGTTACATTGTCCCCAAACAAGCAGGAGTTCCTGCCGTTGGGGATGATCCTTCAATGCAGAGTGGAATGTCCCAGGGGTTTCTGCGTTGCCGAGGAGTCTTATAGAGGTATACGCCTGTGCACGATGCAAGCCAGGTTTTATAAACAGGATCCTGCGAGAGGGTCGAAGGTCATCGGCAAGGGCTGAAAAGCAACGCTGGTGTTTTCCTGTTCCCCCCGTCAAAAAAAAAAACCCAGGAGTGATGCTTTGTTTTCCTTTCTCATCAGGGACGGGTCATAGAAAAACAGCCCGGGTGCATTCTTGCTTGATGTACATTTCATTGCCTTCCTGGCAGAGACTGCATTCCTGCCGCTGACATTTCAACCATGCCTTGCACCTGCATGAAATCACCAGCTCCCTAGCGTGTCTTGCATAACACCAGCCCTGCGTGTTCCGTGTGCACCATATTTTGACGGACAAACAACTCCGTTATTATTTTTGGCTGCAACATAGACACAACATTTTTCTTTTGCTTATTCAAAGTGTTTCACTTTGCAGAAATAGCACCGGATTCAGTCTGTTTGAAGAATTTCCGATTCATATAATTCCACAGACAACATAGGCCGTGCCTGGGTTTTCAAAGGCATTGAAAACAGAGGGATGGAAGAGAATGCAAAGTCAACATAAGGAAACCATTGAAGAGTGAGAATAAACAGAAAATGGGTAGTTTACAGGCTTTAAAAGACGAGAAGTATAGTCAAATCTGTCTAGGTTTTTTTTTTCTCTTCAGCTTGCTCATGCCCTGCACATGTGCCATAACAGTAATGAAAGTTTTCACATCACCAAATACTGTTGAAACAAGGAAGCCCATTTAGCTCCAACGTTTATTGACTGGTGAGGCCTTGTAAAACTCCTCACATCGCCTTGTGTGGCCAATGGGCTGCTTCATCCTCTTACACCACCCGTGCTTCCCCACTGCTAGTGTATTAAACAAAGATGTTGGATCAAAGTCAGCAACGATTTAGAGATGGCAAAAAACGTTAATGAATTATCGCAATTATTTCCGTCTTCAGAAGAGTTGCTGAAAACATTCCTGCATCCTGTTGATGGGGAACCAAGCCACAGCCAGCCAGATGAATGAGTGGTGACGTACTACAAAAAAACATGTGTGAATTCATGATAGTCGCTTGGTGCGCTACGGGGCTCTGGTCAAAACCGAGCCATATCTCCACCACCGTCTTACTCTTCACCCACAGCGTTGGACAGAAATAAGGCGCAGCTGACTGGTGGCTGGAGGTAGATCGACCGGGACTTTTCATAGGTTCTTGGAAAAGATAGGATGTTAAAATGCTCGGCATGATGTAATCGAATCTGCGGTGTGATAACCCGTGTTTCTATGCTACTGGTAAAATTCTTTAGAAGGTTGTTTCAACACGCTGCCCAACTGCCTGAACCCTACACTGTATAACAAACTGATCTACGGCAGTTCCTTGCCCCCAAACATTTTTTAGATATACAAAAACAGATCTAATCAGCATTGCGGAATAATGGACCACATGCTCTTAAATAGCTTGGCAGGAGAAGGAGTCGCTAAGGGCTTGCGTTGGAGCGGAAAAACTTGATAATAGATTAAGGCAATCCCTTCTCTTGACGTTCAGCCCAGGGTGAAAGCCTCAGGAGAGTAGCCCCCACCCCCTTCAGTCCAGATTAATGACACAGTCACACAACACGTGCTAACAAAAAAGCATGCAGAGACACAAATGAAGCCTTGCTCTAAATCGTAAGTTATTATGCATGCATATTCATTCATTCCAATGTAACCCTCATCAGTGAACAGATGAAGCTTTGTGTGAGTGTGTGTGTGTGTGTGAGAGAGAGAGAGAGAGAGAGAGAGAGAGAGAGAGAGAGAGAGAGAGAGAGAGA
>JAOYSI010009995.1:0-10597 GCA_025775065.1 Hiodon alosoides
TTTTTTTTTTTTTTTTTTTTTTTTTTTTTTTTTTTGTGCTTTTTTTTTTTTTGTTTTTTTTTTTTTTATTTTTTTTTTTTTTTTGTTTTTGTGTTTGGTGGTTTTTTTGTTTTTTTTTTTTGTTTTACGTTAATTCTTAACCCCCCCCCCCCTCAGGTTCTTCAATGTCTAAATCTCTTAACACTTTCTCTCAGATCATCCTTCTTCTTTTTCATTTGCCCCCTAAGGGGTGGAATTAGTACCTGCGTAGCCTATTTACCAATATTCCAATAACATTGTTCGACAGGGCCTGCGCTCCCATTGGTGAAATGACAGCTTGTTAATGTCAACTTCTCCACAGTTGGCATGCGATTTTCAGCAATGGAAAAGACACATGCTGTTGCAGGATATTGGAAAAGTACTGACTGAGGTCATGGGGCCGTTTGAAAACAATTAGCCACCTATGGCTCACCACCCCAAATCTCATCTTAAGCTCAGGCTATCGGTCAACTCACACAGCAGTTGGTCTCCCATAGCAGAGCAACAGACATGCCCACTTTCGGTCTCCCACAGCAGATCTATTGACACGCCCACTTTCGATGTCCCACAGCAGAGCAACGGACACGCCAAGTTTTCACTCCCACACCAGAGCAGCGGACACGCCCACTTTCGGTCTCCTACAGCAGATCTATTGACACGCCCACTTTCGATCTCCCACACCATAGCAACAGACACGCCCACTTTCGATCTCCCACACCAGAGCAACGGGCACGCCCACTTTAGATCTCCCACACCAGAGCAGCGGGCACGCCCACTTCCGGTCTCTCACACCAGAGCAGCGGACACGCCCACTTTGGGTCTCTCACACCACAGAGGTAGGCACGGCTATCGTCGCACCCTGTCGTTTCTGCAGGGACCCGCTCCTCAGACAGCAGTTTCCGCGGCCTGTCAGCCGGTATGGCTCTTTTCCCCCTGATGAGTAAATAAACAACCCTCTCCAGCTCCCTGCTGTGATATAGTCCAGTCAGACCCCACCGCTGCCACCACATTACTCACGACCCGGAGTTCATCTGTAACCGTCGGCGGGGCGAGGCAAATAAATGGGGGGCCCTGGCAGCCAGCGAACGTGCCAATTACACTAATCAGCCGGCACATTAACTCTGGGTGCAACCCCACCATACCGCCACAAGCACACAGAGCTAATCACACAGCCCAGAATGAAGGAAGGTGCACCTGAGTCCTTAATTGCCTCAGTCTTTAATCAAACGCCCTAACCTCTCTTTCTTATATCATTCAACTCGCTCCTACAAAAACCAATGTTCCACCTGGCCTTATTGCATTAAACAACCCAAGACTTTGCTATTTAACTAAGCATTGCATTGAAGCAATGAGCCCACACAGCATTTTTCATTTCTGATGTCCGCCTCTGACAAGCAGGGAATGAAGAAGACAAACTGATGTTTATTTTTATTTGTTGTTGAGTATCTAACAGGTTCATACCTCTAAATTTCAATATATTTACTTTCATGAGGCATGACTACATATAATAAGCTAAAAGGGAGCTCTTGGTCTTGTGGAACACCAAATGTGTGAGAGAAAATAAATAGATTTTCCGTCCATTTCAGGGGGCTTAATGTTGAACAGGCCCTGGATGTTGTGGGCTTCCTTTGTTTTGCTCAGTGTTGTGAACACACCTCACAATTCGTAATCCTGGCTGTGTGCAACCAACTCCACGCTCGCCTTACACACTACGCTTGGCCATGGAGATAAAATAGTAGCCTTTTACTTTGGCCAGGACAGAATCTGAAAATGTTTTAAGGAGACTATACTTATAACAGTGTTTGAAAAAATACAATAAATACAAGCCATAAATAAATAAAATAAAATCAGTTTTTAAATAAATTAAAAATTAAAAATGGCCATCAATAATTAAACAATGCTTTAGTCCATGCATTGATTGTTTGCCCATTAGCTCCACGAATAACAGACCAGCTCCATAGAACTGATATCACAAAAAAAACAATGAAACATTCATTGGTGTTGGTGAGACATGGAATTTGAGAAGATCCCATTGGTGTTGGTGAACACAGAATGGGGAAGGTCACATTGGTGTTGGTGAACACAGAATGAGGAAGATCACATTGGTGTTGGTGAACACAGAATGGGGAAGATCACATTGGTGTTGGTGAGCACAGAATGGGGAAGGTCACATTGGTGTTGGTGAGACACAGAATGGGGAAGGTCACATTGGTGTTGGTGAGCACAGAATGGGGAAGATCACATTGGTGTTGGTGAACACAGAATGGGGAAGATCACATTGGTGTTGGTGAACACAGAATGGGGAAGGTCACATTGGTGTTGGTGAGACACAGAATGGGGAAGGTCACATTGGTGTTGGTGAACACAGACTGGGGAAGATCACATTGGTGTTGGTGAACACAGAATGGGGAAGGTCACATTGGTGTTGGTGAGCACAGAAGAGGGAAGGTCACATTGGTGTTGGTGAGACATAGAAAGGGGAAGAATGCATTGGTTGACTAAGTATTTTCTTGGCAGCAGTTAGGCCTGAGAGCAGAATTCTTTTTTACTGGTGTTAACCATTTTTTGTGTATACATAAATGTTCTTAGCCTCGCCTCTTTCCATTTAAGCCTTGAAATTTTTTGACACAGACAGGGCTGACATGCACATTTATATTGCGCCATTATCAGGCCAACCATCTTTTTGGCAAAATGCAGTACGTTAAGCCCAGTCCTGTCAAATACTGCATTAGGTGTGAAATAACACAGCACTCCCCCTACGTCCCCTCTCAGACACCCTCTGCTGCTGTTCTTATCCACCACATGCCAGCCATGTCTAAATGCTGGCTTGCTTTATCATCTGGCGATTCAGACGTACCGTGAGACTGACTGCAAAACCTTCCCTCCCAGCTCCACGAACCATCAGTAGCTGCTGAGCGGTTGTATTATAGAAAATGTAATCATGAGAACAATTTTTGTGCAAATACTGATTGTGCCTTTACAAGAAAGAAATGGGAAAATACCTGGAAAAAATACATACTATGACAGATGATGACAAATATAATAGCAATTATAATCACTGGCATTTTAGGGTGACCAGACTTCCCAGTTAAACAGGAACTGCCCTGATTTAATTGTCCCGTGTCCGGGACAAACACAAAGAATGTGTGAACATTGCGTGAACAAACAAAGAATTTGAGCATTTCATCTACTCAATGTGTGAATTGGGTCTATGTTATTTATTTTATTTTGATTTTTATTAATTGAATGACACACACTAAATTAAAAAATGCATTGCTCAGTGACAGGTAGGCACAGTGTTCAGTTTGCAATGAAGAAAACATTGCATGTTTTGAAATGAGTGGGATGGGTGAACGCCTGCAACATGACAGCTTTTTGTAAGGCCTGCAGAAAAGTGCTCAGTGTGCCTCGGAGGGGATTCAGACGTGAAAAACCATGCTGGTGGGAAATGCCACCTAATGAATTCTAAAAACTTCGCAGCTAGCATCTATCAAAAAGCCACACGTGTCCTTCAACAATCAAGTTGTCCCAGCCTAGTGCACTGTTTATCACTGTGTTGCAGTGCAGAAGTCTTACACAACTGTGAAAGGAAACTAGCCACAACATTATCACCCAGATTCAGTCGTAGTCGAACTAAAGGCACAGAAGGACTGTCACGTGAAAACTAACCTGATCACTATAAAATTGATATTGATATTGTTTTAGATTGAAAAAAAATTGAGTCGATTGCTTCTGTAATCTAATTGACAGAATAGGCCTATCCAGTGCCAGATAAGTGAGTTTAATGTCGTGTTGTATATTTTAGCATTTTAAATACAATTACAATTACAATTACACAAAAGTATGGGTTTTCTATGAAGTCATCCCCTCCAACACTTGTCTGGTCACTTAACGCCATTATCCTCTGCATCACACACAAGAAACGGGTGGCATTCCCTTCTGTAATCTCTGAAGCCCTGTGAAAATCATTTTCCTGAACAACACGGCACCCTTTGCCACACTCCCGCACTTTCTAAGGCACTAACCTTTTGTCATTTTAAAAAGAGACAGTTTGCATCAGCAGAGTTAATGAATCGAAGCATAAACAGGGAAATAGAATGTTCACAACCCAAATAGCGCAAGAAATCCGTCACTTCACTGTTTCAGTTTCTGAAAACACATTTCCTCCTACACGGCCAAACGCTATGATCCCTCTTTCATATTATTTTCTGTGGTTTACCTTACCACCCTCTCACAAATCTGAAATGTGCCCTTGAAGCTGCTATGGATATGTGTTATGGATATGCACAGCAAACTGGATTGATTTTGGGGTTCATAGCTGATCATAAATTTCATAAGACGTGAAAATGATACAGTTGTCCTGATACCCCTTTACCAAGCGTCTTTCTCAATTAAACTCCCTTCTTCAAGTAAAGATTTGTCTGGTTAAAGTCTGAATGGTTTAATCTGATAGGGATAAATATGTTGAAGTGAATTGACCCCTTTATTTCAAAGGGCATTCATGTACTTCAGGTAAAGTATGTACGTGCTGACATTCACCCGTTGTGCTTTTTCAGCTCTCTCTTTATAAGGTCCAATAGGGAAAAGAGTCAGTCACTGCTTACTCCTGCAGATAGTTTTGTGGCAAGCTGTTTTGTATCTCATGCTGGGGAGAGATTCACACTTCAGTAGACGGTAGCTCAGAAACATGACCATCGACGGTAGCTCAGAAACATGACCATCGACCGGCCTCATTACTACAGTTCACGGCAGAGAGGGAGACTTAACTGGGCATCTTCAAGCTTGGAGAGAGATGCAGGGGGAGACTACCTTCTGAAGCCCCCAAAGTGAACTCTGCAACCTCCAAGTGATCTGAGCAAACGTTTATTGCGCCAAGTGGTCATGTGAGATATGCAGACGGCAAACAGGATAAAAATAAAAAATGAAAACTTGTGTAGCAGGGAAATAAGACCAGAGTGAGCTAAGCTGGGCGTGGTGAGCAGGAACAGGACCAGGAACCGGAGTCACTGAATATGGGGTGAAAACGCTGTGCTGGTCGCCTCCTCATCGATTCTCTCATTTCCTCTGTTTCCTAACAATGTATTAAATGATGTGTATTCTTAGGCTTGGGACTTCCCTGCATCGTTTTAATTGGTGTCAGATAGAAAATCGACTGGCTTTGGCAGCACCTTTCGGAAGAAATGGCAGCTAAACGCTCGTCGATAGATGGTTGGAAATAAATGATAAAAATAATGGGGCTCATTCATTCACCTGGGCTCATTCATTCACCTGGGCTCTAGTTCTGCATGATTTCTGCATCAACCGTGTTCCTAGAAGCCCCCGGGTAACACGATGTATTCTCCATAGCAACAAAACGCACAAAAATTAAGATGATACGAAAAACGATGATGCTTTCATTACAATCCTCAACTTCCCTTCTAGTCACGTCCCTCAAACGCAGCGAGCTTTAAAATCAATTCCTGGCACCAAACCGCTCCGTAAGTCTTCTGCTTTCCGACCAACAACTTGGCTTTGTTCTGCTAATATGCTCAAACCACGTACTAATGGAACTGCTTTGCTTTACAAAACGGCCACAATCAAACGCTGAGGCACAATCAAAGCAACGGCTCACGCAACAGAGGCTAGGGCACGAGTGTTCTCCTGCCTCAAGACAGAAGGGCACGAGTGTTCTCCTGCCTCAAGACAAAAGGGCACGAGTGTTCTCCTGCCTCAAGACAGAAGGGCACGAGTGTTCTCCTGCCTCAAGACAAAAGGGCACGAGTGTTCTCCTGCCTCAAGACAGAAGGGCACGAGTGTTCTCCTGCCTAAAGACAGAAGGGCACGAGTGTTCTCCTGCCTCAAGACAGAGGCAGGAGAACAACTATCCCCACCGGTTCCTCCAAACCGAAAAAACGGAGAGAAAAGCTTATTAACAGACACCGCCAACATTTTCAATGTAGTGACTACTTTTCATCGTCATCATAAAAACAACATGCATTAAAAAGTATTAAAGTAGTAAACTGTAAAAGTGTTTAAGACTTTGTTCTTGACTAACTCCCATTCTAAATGATTCCACAGACAAATAAATGTAAAAGACAGCTATTACTTCCAATGCAGATTACTCTTTTTGATGAAAAGCAAATGTTATCTGAGAATTTAAATTGGAATCTTGTTTCATCATTTTGAAATTTCAATGAAAAAAATCCCCCCGACACACTTGAGACGATTCAATATTTCCGTACAGTACATTTTTAAATTAAGGAAACAGTCTCTAAACAGCTTTGATGTATGAGAGGGCAGTCCAGGCTATATGGGAAGACACACCAAAACCGTGAAGAATGAAACGTGATTATAAAGCTTACTCGAGTGTTACACCGACAAGCTATCAATACGCAGCCTACTAAAAGAACATTCATCACACGTGTTGATTAAACCCATCCTCAACATAATGAATAACCGTTAATATAGTGCAGTAAATATCAATATTTTTCATGGTTTTGAAAAAAAAATTAAAACGTCGTATACATGAACTTCATCAAGTGTCAAATTGAATTTGATTTCTTGTCCTAAGTCACGCATTGCGATGTTGGATAGGCCCTCTGCTGAACTAAACGCTTGCTGGTGGATTGATTCGTTATCATTTTTCTTCATTTCGCTTGAAGCTACGGTCACTTATTTCAGCTTTGACCTCTTAAGTGACTCCGTTGTCCAGCGTCCCCCATGTGAAATTAATTATTGACCTCCAGCCCCACGCTGCGTCCTTACAGTTGGCTTGATGAAAGGCTGAGTGGCGGCCCTCTCCAGGTTCTCCACGCTCCCGCTGCAGGAGGTCAAAAGAAGCCTTTGACTTCACATAGCCATAAAAAAAAGCCTACTCTCCTCTTTAAACACATGTCGTTTGTAGGTACCTCCCGAAGCTCCTCAGCGGCTCCAAAGGATGTCTGTAAAACCACACCCAGTCTAGCATAGCCGCTAATAATAACTTTATTTGTGCAGCACCTATCGTGCCAACCAGCTCAGAGTGCTCTACTCTACAAGAAACAGACGCGAGATTAACACAATAAAACAGGGAAATGCATTTAAAAAGAAAACAAAACCAGAGAGCAAACAAGGGAAACAAAAAGGACAGTCAGAAATAAAACAGGAGCGTATACATCCATAAAAAGTTAGTTTGTAAAAATGAGTTTTTAAAAGGCTTTAAAAAGAAGACGTGAACTTGGAAGCCCTTATACCATCTGGGAGACTGAAAATACGAGGTCTCGATTTAAGACTTGCCGCTGAAACAGTCAAAAGGTCTTTCTCAGAGAATATAAGATGGTGATCAGGTATGTAAGTGGTCAAAAGCTCAGCAATATACCCAGGGGCCAGTCCACATCTTCCCTCCAAAGAAATCAATACAATTTTGAAATCGATTCTAAAAGCTACTGGAAGCCAGTGCAGGGAGGCAGTGGTAAGGGGTAATGATTCCTCCTGCTTGTCATAGTCAGGGGTCCTGCCGCTGAATTTTGTAGCAGTTGGAGACCGGATAGTGTGTGCTGGTGGAGGCAGGTAAAAAGAGAATTGCAGTTATCCAGCTTTGATGAGATAAAGGAATGAATTACCTAGACAAAAAAAAAAAAAAAAACACAATTTTATCTGTATTTCGTTGCTGGTAGTAACAAGATTGCACAAGCGTTTTAGTGTGCTGCTCCAAGTTCAGGTTAGGATTGAAGATAACACCAAGGTTTCAAGATACTGGTGTCACATTGGTGTTGAGGGAGTCCAGCTGAGAACGGATAAGTTTGGTGTCACATTGGTGTTGAGGGAGTCCAGCTGAGAACGGATAAGTTTGGTGTCACATTGGTGTTGAGGGAGTACAGCCGAGAACGGATAAGTTTGGTGTCACATTGGTGTTGAGGGAGTCCAGCCGAGAACGGATAAGTTCAGTTCCATGCTGAGGACCTATGATAAATATTTCTGTGTCTGTGTTTAACTTTTAAAAGTTTGGGCCCATTCAACTATTTATTTAATCCGAACGAGCATGCAAAGCATGCAATTTACTCAAATAATTAGGGCTAACAGACAAGAAAAGCTGATTGTCGTCAACACAGAAATGATGCGATATGTTGCAATGTGAATTTTAAGGCCCAGGGGCAGCTTGCAAATGGAGCATAAAATAGAGCCTAAAATCGACCCTTGCGGAACTCAAGATCATCTGTTGGTCAACTGAGAACTGTCTGCCAGTGAGGAAAGTTGAAACCCAATTTAGGGACAGCCACCCAGGTTCTAAGGTGGTCTATTAAAATCTCATGATCAACTTTACCAAAGGTTGCACCGAGGTCTAGAAGAAGTAAAATAGAGCCTGTTTCAGCATTTAAAAAGAAGGTCATTAGTGGCTTTAAGTAAAGCAGATTCTGTGCTGTGCAAAGAAGGGAAACCATACTGCAGTTCCTCAACAGCAGTATTCTCACTCATAAAAGATAATAACTGTTTTGAGGCTACGTTCTCTAGAACCTTAGCCAGGAAAGGTAGCTTGGAAATAGGTCTGAAATATATCCAGGTTGGTTTTTTTCAGAAGTGGTTGGACTGTTGTATGCTTTAAGCAGGAAGGAACGTTGCCGGTTGCCATGGTGCAATAAATTCCGGAAACAATATGAGAACACACAGTTAACAGCACCTCTTTTAGGAGTCCAGTGGGGGTATAATCTAGACGACAAGTAAACGATTTACTGTGAGTCACCAACTCGAAGAGATCCTTAGGTGATACCGGCTCAAAATCGAGAAAACAGAGTTTTGATATTAACAAAAACTTACGTAACTCATAGTTTTTCAAATACATAGTTTTCCCCTCTTTAACCGCATTGTTGTAGATGATCAGATAATCTTTCAAATGATCATAGTGAACCTGTTGTTTAGTAGTCATCCATTTCTGCTAAGCCCTTCAACAACTCCCTCTTTAAAGACCATACATTGTCGTTAAACCAGGGGGTGCTCTTTTCATTTTAAAAGGTGCAACGGCATCCAGGGCGAACAGATATAAATTCTTGAAATTATTAACTAATTCTTCAGCATGAAGCAAATGAGTAGGCTCTGCACAGGAAGTGGTTCCTAACAAGCGGTTCTTAACTCAGCTTGTCTTTAATTTAATCAATTAATTACACACTAGGGAATATGGATTCATGGCAAATCTATCAAAATAGCATAAATATGCATTAACACGAAACACAAATGATTCTTGATAGCACGAGTTGATGGGGGATGTTGGTGCGTCATACAGACACGTAACTCTGAGTGCTCGAATGCAAGCACAAAATTTCTTTTTTTTTAATTGAATGGTTCTGGAACAAATGCATTCAGACGGTTTTGACCAGTAGCAGAGGGATAAATGAGTTCCGAAGTCATGTGACAGGCGATGTACAACATATTACTGTGGCTACACAAAACATCAGCACCTCACGTATGAACTGGGCTGGACCAGGCAATACACTGGAAGCCCAAGCAAAGACAATAGTAAACTATTTTCTAAACCCTAAAATCAAGAGTTGCTCTGAAAACCTAGATCCCTACAACCTATAATTTTTCGAACACAAAGTTAAGATTGTCGTTTCTAGTAGCAACACCAGCGTGTTTTTGTTACGATCGACAGGATTCAATACCTCAGGAAACTATACAGAAGTCTGTAAAAAGAGGTTATTTATACTAACCATATAATTACCTTTCCCGTTCGTACGGTTCGTACAAAAATGGCAGCAAATCGTTCTTCACTAAAGAAATTGACGACTGGTATTGGCTGTTTTTATTGCGTGGGAGGATGAGCCAGGCCTTTCAACATGCAAGGTTGTTCAAGTCATATGGACTGCAGTTGTAACATGCAGAAGGAGCAGTTAGTTGTTCCATAGACATGAAACCTTCTCTGAGAAGATCGTTCAGCATTTGGTACTTAACTAATGCTTCTAATCCTAACCACAATCCCAAACATATCCCTACTTTGGGGGGAAAATAATTCTACCAACGAATGAGAGAATATACCCCGAAACATTAGTCAAACATTAAGAATATAATCTTCACGTAAGTTTTTAAAACAGCCAAATGAGTTTGTGATGAGACTCAGGGATCCATCAAGACAAACATAAAATGCTGTCTGATTACCTGCTCAGGGTGTCCCTTAACAACACACAGTCCCAGTTGATCTCAAGATATACAGTGCCTTGCAAAAGTGTTCAGACCCCTAAATAATGCTCTCATATTGTTGAATTACAAATGGCACATTGAAGTATTATTCTGTTTGATCATTTGTTTTATAATGCTGAAAACCCTAAATCAGTTAATTGTCAGTTGTCAGCTGACGGTTTCATTTTGGGAAATATTTGTATTTTCTCTCTCTCTCTCTCTCTCTCTCTCTCTCTCTCTCTCTCTCTCTCTCACTTTATTTAGTTGTATCTTCAGAAACCCAAGCAAGCCTAACTTTAAGCCTTAACTTAGACGTGATGGGAAATGCTAGTCCCGTTCACAGGAACCCCTGTGGAAAACTGTCACGGGAACCCCTGTGGAAAACTGTCACAGGAACCCCTTTGGAAAACTGTCACAGGAACCCCTGTGGAAAACTGTCACAGGAACCCCT
>JAOYSI010009996.1:1172-16120 GCA_025775065.1 Hiodon alosoides
AAAAAACGGTCCTCATTCGAAATTAGTAAATATCCCCCCCCCCCCCCAAAAAAAAACACTCTCTTGTCTGTTCAGCTCCAGTTCGACTCAGACTTTCTCCTCAGATGCAGGCCCCGACTCAAGAAATCTGTTACTGCTGAATCTTTCTGGAATAATCAATAAGGAGAACATTAGCGTCAATTTTGATTAATATATTCTGTATTAATCATGTTTTAGCGTTGCAGGGCTTTCCCCCTCAATAAGGAAAAAGTTTACACTCGTATGGAACATCATTCCACAGAGAAGTCGCACAGCAAAGAGCAATTTAAAAATACTGTTTTAAATAGGGGGGTTTTTTTTCCCCCAACCCACTACTTTTCCCTGAAAACACTTCTCTCCAAAAATATACTACCCCAGTTTGAAATAAGCACAGCCGTGCAAATTCATGAACATCATAATGTCAGCAATTTTAATGCATTCGTTAATTGAAGAAACTCAAATTTAAAAAAAAACGGCATAATGATCTTTAGAATTTGTTCACAAAGCTAGGGTGCTCTTCAGTTTTTAAATGATGTTGAGGAAATTCTGAAGGATGGGAATCGCTGAACCGTCACAATCTTTCTTGGGCAGCTCCAGTGCTATTAGTGAGAAAGGCTGATGGTCCAAATGAGTTCTGAATTAGCCAGAGGAATAAAGATAAACTCATCAACATGCATACCCTCTCCCCATCTGTGTGGCATCCCACAGTCATTAGACAGGGCCTCTTGCTTCAATGCGTTTGATCTTCAGTCAGGTCAGGGACCGATGTCTTTCTCCATTCTCTGAGTCACTGGTGATTATGCAACTCTGGAAATTTCAGGTGATGTTTTCTGGGTTTATAAATGTAAATGCAGAGTTACTGGGTGGGTTGAATTGGTTCCTAAACTCGATAGCGTTTCAGATCAAGCAAAGACAGCAGTACATAATTGACCATATTACATACTTCAAACCTGACATTTAATGTGATGGATTTGTGCAGAATAAGGCCTTTAGGAATAAGGCCTTATAGCCTGGGATAGTTCGACCCTGTATTAATCTCCAGAATGCATTCAGAACAAATGTGAGGCTTTGAGCAGTCCTAATAGAGAACCCAATAATAAAAAAGCTCTGCCTTTCTTGTGAGTTTAGGGGAGTGGAGTGATCTTGTCCCACAACTGAGATGGTTGGAAAGTACCTATAACGAGTGATCTTGTCCCACAACTGAGATGGTTGGAAAGTACCTGTAAGAAGTTAAAGTTCTCAAAGCCTAAATTTATATGGTTTGTCTGCATCATATCCCAGAATCATAAACATCAACTTTATAAAACTAAACTAGGGACGTTTTGTATCACTCAAACCAAATTAACAATATTATAATCTTTGCAACAGAAGAAGAAAACAGCAGCTAGATATATATTCCTTTCTGCTACCTGTTTAGACAATTAAGAAAAAGTACATTTTAACCAAATAACAAATTAGAAAAAAAATAAAATAAAATGAACAACAGGTTTGTGACCAGATATTCCTGAAAGCTATTTCCAAGGTCTGTGTGATCTGGCCACTCGAGAGGCTTGGTATTGTATTATTAAACAGAAATGTATTAGTTGTGGCTGAACATTTTCCCCTTATATGTGGACCTGGCTTCCTGCTGAGAGATTAGCTATATAAAATAAATTAGATTTTGGCCCAAGAGGCTGGACTTCCCTTTTCATTAGCGTGGAGTCCGGACTCAATTCCCTCTGGCAAATCTACTTCTCTGAAAATAAAAAAATAAAAAAATAAAAAAAGAACATGGTTCTGGATTCTTAAAACACTATCAAAATTCCCTCTTAAAATAAAGCAAGTGTATAACTTTGGTAGTTGAAACGTAAGGAAGTCATTAGGTGTATTTTGTACTGAGCATTTTTATTTCACAAACACAAATTTTACTTAATAACATTAATAACTCCACATATGTTTTATTGCAATAATTGCTGAAAAACCTCATAACAACGGAACAGACTGATATAACTTACCAAATCGGTTCCCCAAAAAGTCCCCTATAGTCACATTGTTTTGCTGCAAGCCGCTGGAGCAGTTTCCAAAATATTTATAATAATTTTTTTTTTAATTTTTTTTATCAGAATTCTTACATGGAAAATTGGGAATCCATCGATGGAATTGAAACAATTTTTCTGAGGTAAATTACTTGTGAGTTGTTTTGAGATATTAGTATTTTGGATAAATGCTGTATGAAGAGCAGGGCAGCATGGACGTGCTCAGGCTAAGGGAGATGGAACACCAGGATATATACTTTATGGGAAAAGTTATCACAAATCAATGCCACTGAAGAACTATAACTATGATAAAACTCAGGACAGCGAACCTAAGCACCCATTCGGGTACAATTAAAAAAGCAAATCAAAGCAAATAAAAAATAATTTTATCATTCGGCTTCAACCAATTTACTGCAGCCCTGCCAGTGAGAGTATTGCCAGAGCTTCCTGTGGGTGTGGCTACATGCCGCATGCCACAGGAATACTTTATCATTGTTCTAGAAAAGGAAATGATTTGAGCTAAATCCTGAATAGATTCAACTTTAAAGTAATTAACAGAGCTGCTTTGACAGTAAATACATGTGCTATTCAAAATGATATGTATTATACACCCGCTCGTGAGCATAACACGTTTCCACTCCCTTATGTTTACCGTCTGGTTTGCCTTCCTTCGGTTCACAATTCTAAAGGTAAAATGACAAGGTCTGTCTGCGCTGGTCCTGCAACCAAATACGTTTTGCTGAGTAAAAGTATTAGCTTGATTGCTTTTTATTAAAAAGATGTGGCCCCAGATGGCTTTTGACAGGTCTTATTAATGATTCTACATTTAAACAATACATAAAAATATTGTGTTAGCAGTTTCATCTATTTCATTCAATATATTGTTGTTTTTTAAAGCTTGGTGATCATGGCTGGTATACTAATGACCAAAATAAATGGGCACTGAAACATTATTGGATTTTTTTAAATTTAAACTGAGTCAGGAGTAATGAACTAATCCAATCCTGGGCCAGGAGACCCCTGTGTGTGCGGGTTTTTGTTACAACTAAGCTCTTCTCATTCGGGATTGATTGAGCCGTTAATTGAAAACGGGGACTGAATTTGATTTTTGACAGCTATCTGCCATACAAGTTGGGTACGAAGTGGATCTGTGTGTGTTTCTCAGTGGAAGTACAGAGTGATGGCAGCTTCACAAAGAGCTGAGCCCAGTTTTCAAAACACGATTCAGTCAAATCAAGACTTAGGTGGGGAGAATGATTGACAAGGGACACACGGCACAAAAATGACAGGGACGGGTATCCCGACTTCAGGCATTTCATCTTTACAGAAAATGCCTGATTTAACATTCATGAGCGTGTGAATAGTTGCTTTAATTTATTTATGCTGCTATGACCCTGTGGGCCAGTGCCAGTTTTCCTTACTGTCAAGCACTCATTACAAATGTTATGAACTGAAATGGGCACTTTAAGGTTGCTAACTGCTATCAAAATCCTCTAATTGAAAATTAAGATCAGAGTTCCTGCCTGAAATTATGAATATGTGAGCAAAGGCAGGGTACGGGCATTGTTACACGGTTACACACACATACACATATTCATATATAAGTGTGTGTGTGTGTGTGTGTGTGTGTGTGTATAAATAAAAAATAATTATATTTTGTGAGCCCTGATAACTATGTAACAATATATTGTCAATAAGACAAAGTCCCATTTTTTTAGAAGTAATTTCTCACTGCTTGGGCTGGCAGCAGTGTAACTGACTCTTATATCTCAACTCACATTACACCCAGGGCAGAACTCCACCTGGATGGTCAGGCAACACTTTACGTACCTGACAAACCTTCTCTTCAACACCACCCTAGCACTCTTTATTTAAAGTACCAAAAGCCTAGTACTACCCTTCATGGGGGAAAAAAGCAGGCTCGCTGTCACAAACAGATAGTTATGATCGTAAGTGTATTGTTTTCGAAACATTACAATTGACAATGACATGCTGTGACAATGAATGCCAAACGGATGTTTTTTTCGGGCTTTGACTGGCTCACTTGCAGTCGTCTCAGCCATGTTCTGAGTGTAAGGGATTACATTGTTCATCCTGTGATAATGACTTCTAATGAAAAATGAAGCACCTCCAATGGCACCTTGGGTAGCAATTATTGTGACTGAAAAGCTGTTTACATCATGGCTCATTCGTTTGCACTTTTTCTACATGTTGTGAAATTTACAGGAAGAAGAATGCGTTGTGCACATTACTGCACTTATGCTTGTAAAATAATCAACTTGTATTAAATTAGGTGTCCCCCTTCTACACACACTGGTGTAATTTGATTGGCATCACATTACTTGCAATTTATTTTTATAAAATTGCAGATCATAATTGTAATGAGTATTGCTATCGAAACATTGGGCACAGAAACAATTTTTATGTATTTATTTATTTGTTTATATCTCAAACTGAACTGAGCAGCAGATGACCATACCAGGTTCCACTCCTATAAGCTAAAAACAGGAAGTGGGTCCAGTGGGCACACATATTGCCCAACACTGGACTCATTGACTGGAGGAGTGGAAAAACATCACCTGGTCCAACGATTCCAGATTCCTACCGTGTCATGCTGATAGCAGAATCAGATTTTGGGATGAGATGGAATTGGCTATTCGCAGCATGAATGTCCTGCCATACAATCTGCTGCAACTGCCTGATGCCATAATTTCAGCATGGACCAACATCCCCGTGGAACGTTTCTGACTTCTTGTAGAATCCATCCCCTGAGGAATCCAGGCTGTTCTAGAGACTGGATAAATATAACAATAAACTGATCACTGATGGTATGTGAACCATTGTTGCATTGTTAAACGAGACATTTGACCCATAAACACATCTGGATGTGTACAACTATTATGCTGTTTGTGCGTTACATGCACTTGTCATGATTTGAGCAGATGAGTCACAAAATTTGTAAAGCCACCTCTCTGGAAAAGATATCGTAAACTTCAAATAATATATGAATTTAATTACAGCTAGAAGATATGAATACATTACTATTTAAGGGTGGGCAGGGGCATTTTTATATAAAGCCATTAGGTTATTTGGGTTATTTAATGTCCTGTACATTGAGATCAACAATGTGTTGACTGCATGACTGTATCAGAAAAGAAGCAACTGAAACTGATTTTAAAGTAGTTTTCCTAAGGCGGATAGTTAAACTGACACCAATAAGAGACACCATTTTTTCAAAATGTCTGTAAACACGTTAACTTTGTCATGCAGCACTGCCAATCATGATTTAAGATATTAAGGTGTATAACCTGTAAAAACAAAATGAAAGTCACTGCTGAGATATTCAGAGGTAAAAAACTGGCACTTGATTTTATGTAACATTTTGTGAGCCCAGAATATATGGTTCAAAGAATAGTTTAAATTGTTCATTCCCAACGTCGTCACCACACAGAGAGGTAAAATATCTAACACAGGGCAGTGCTGCTGCATTATTCCACCCTTGCGTTAGCTCAAAAGGGTCATACAGAGAAGAATCACTTGGCTTTTTCTTTCTTCTTTTCTTCTTCTTCTTCTTCTTAAAAAAAAAAAGAAGAAATTCTGTTTTATACTGCAAGGGGAAATTTTTTAAATGGTTTTCTATTGAAAAACTTTAGATGGTCATTCTTTTAATGGCCATACAGTTTTCAAAGACCATTTTATCTTCAGTGGTAACAAGTAGGTAAAATATGCCGGAGAAAGAAATGGTTGAAGTCAAAAGCTCCTTTAAAAGCCCTGTTGCACACCCTGCTGTGTTCTTCTTATAGGGGGGTTCATGGCCGTTTTCCATGGCACAAACTGCAAAATGTTAGCATGTTATTCATCTTCCCAATATGTTTTATTAACCATGGGTCATCATATGGATTTTTAATGGTAGGTCCACTCAATTCGAATTTATAAGTTTTGGTACATTTTACATTAATCCACCATCTTCTGTCGTCCTTCTTTTTCTGAAGGGTGACAAAGTACTGAGAGATAGCTTTTTTGGGTCAGTTTGATTTGATAGATGATGAGATTAATTGGGTACTACAATTATTGTTCACGTATGCAAATAACACATGCAGTTTCTTCTCATCCAACTAAGCTCTGTTGATTGAAATCAAATTTGTCACCAAAAAAAAAACAGAATGGGGGCTTTGAATTTAATGTTGATTCCCATGCCATCAGTTCATTGTGATAATTTCTTGCATGCTTACAAATGCAGTAATTTTCCGTCTACCATTATATGTACACATTTGCAAGATACCTGGTTTTACCTTTCTGAATAATGTGTTACGATTTAATGTGGCCCTTTTTGCCAGTCAACTCAATGCGGCAAACTAATCATAGTGTCCTCCTCTTCTCAAAAATTATAATTACTGTACAATTGTGAGAGCATTTCCTGAGCTGGAACTTCAGTATATAATGGTTCATCAATCATTCTGTCTGCCACAGGGGAAGGAGACCCCAGTGCAGATTACGAAGGGAATTGATGCTGACATCAATTTCAGCTTGGTATGCTTGTCATATTACATGAAGCCTGTCCATGACCTATGTAGGGAAGGGTGGGGGTCCCCTTTGTGTAGACTCTCTAAGCGTGCAAATTTGGCTCATAAATTGTGCTGCAAGCCTTGCACTCTAGATTATTGAAAATGCCTATTAAAATAAACTTAACTAAACAGAACTGCTCCCACACTAACAATGGCCATTATTAATTCAATGCATGACTCTGAGCTTCATGAGTTGGGAAACAGCAGGAGCACCCAGGCATTGCCTGGTGATTTTCTCCTCCAAGTGATCTCGACCTCAGGATCCCCACCCTGCTGTCTCATTCTTCCTGAGTTTAATACCGCTGCTTGGTTAAAGGGTTTCTTGCTGTGAAGGCCTCCATGCGTAGGCGAGCAGAAACCGTCTGACAGGTGCCCTTTGTTTTCACTCAAATTTAAGAATAAAAAAGTGGGAATGGGGAGGCATGACGGCTGTCTGTGTCCCGTTGCAGGAAATATTGTAAAACAGTCCCTCCAGTTCCCACTCCTCCTTGAACTTACTGAGCTCACACATGTCTTAATTTACCCTCTATGGATCCTTCCACTAAGAGGGTCCTGTGCATGTCATGAGGTGTTTTTGCTTCTCGACACACACAAACACACAGCGATGCAACAGCTGACAGCAATAGCTTCTAGTTATATTAACATAAATGCTGAAAGTGACATTATGCACTATAGATATACAATCACAAGTAATACACTGTCTTTTCTAGTACTCTTTTCTAGTGTTTCTTAGGATGTTGCAACAGAAAGTGATGGTTGTGTGTTTTGTTTGTTCAGTTTGTGTGCTTTTATCCATGCCTAGGGAGTGTTGGAAATTATTTGGTTCTGTAATGTAAGTTTCGGTAAGGTCTCTGTAATTAATGAGATCCAGTGTGAGTGGAGACTTGGCACTAAGATTTCCAATACCTGTCCAAGACCTGGAATTATATCCTCAGTTATTGAGCCATTTCTTCAAATTGCAGGTTTTAAGTGCTGAACTGTATTTTTAAAAATTAGGGTCTCCTAGGCCACCTCTAGCTTTACTAGACCAAAGATTTGCAAGTTTAATATTTGTTTACTGATGTCTACGACTTTGACACACTTAAACCACGTTTTTCTATGAGGGATGCACTTGAAGAATAGTGTTTTAGTCATTTGTGTTTGTACTGAAAGGGTTTTCACATTTGCACAGATCTTCAGAGACTGATTTTATAAGCTGTGGGTAGTTGTTTTTTTGGCTAGTTTATTCAGCATTGGCACCATCTGAGTTTGTAGACACTTTATTCAGTTAGGGGGTAATTTAAAGGGAAGTCTGGCAATTGAATCCCAATTAGACTGATTGAAGGGAAGGAGCTCTGACAGTTTATTTTGAATCCTGGAATTCTGCTGAATTTATCAAGGGAGGTAAGTATGTGTAGCCATTCTTAAAAAGGTAGGGGAAACGAGAAACCAAAATTTTGTATAAATATGGTGTAGCCAAGGTTTTTATTTCATTTTTGGTTATCGCTTTCCAGAGCCGATTTTATATTTCCACGAGTGTCTTTGATTGGAAGCATTGAATATTATCTTTGGTTAATTTAAACATATTTAGCAAGAATATTCAAATTTTCTCTGAATTTGTGGTGTTTTTGTCTTTCCCGGTTGCTGAACACCTCTGTTTCCGCTGAAAGCTTATTGTACTTATATCTGGTGTGTAGAAGTTGGATATGTATATTATTTTCTTTGAAGATTGCGAAAAGCTGATACTATTCTTTCACTCTTTATTCAAGACCTTTTTCTTTTTTTTTTTTCCTGGCAAAACAGAATAATCTAGGTACAACCGGTTTCTCACAGCAAGGTGGGCGAGCAATCAGGTGTGTTGTGGAGCTCAATGAATTTCTTCTGTTCTTACGCCGGGGTATTGAATTCTTAATTACACTGCAAGGAGGCGATAAACTTCAATTTTAAGGGATGTTGCTTTCCACGTCTGAGGGTCAGATTCAAGCATACATGTGCTTCAGCAATATGATTAGGATGAATCTGTAAATTGGAGATATGATATAGAAGGTCAGGAGGGGGCAGCCCTGTTCACGGGGTGCCAGAATCCTACAAGTTTTTGTGGTCCCTCAAAATAATGAAACATTATATAAAACACTTGGATTTCTAAAACTAAATTAACAAAATGACTGTGTATCATTGCTCATGTCTCTATTTGTGTCACGCGTGACTTATTTTTGTAATGTGTACTCACTTATGAAACCCTACTTTTATTTAAATGTAATTTGTTTAGATTGTTGTTCTCTGTGTGACTTCAACTATCCAAATCAACTATTGTTAAGCACATCTAATGATTGCATTTCCCTATTAGAAAACTGTTTGCCGACGGCTCTTAAGCCGGGGCAGTGCATAGGAATCTAAAAAGCTCTTAGTGTAAGACAGGGCAGTACTTAGGGGTCTGCAAAGTTCTTAGTGTATGACGGGGCGTGAGGCAAGGCAGTGCATTGGCATCTGTGAAGCTCTTAGCGTACGACGGGGCAGGGCATAGGAATCCAAGAAGCTCTTAAGTGTGAGACTGGGCTGTGCATAGGCATCTGTGAAGCTCTTAGCGTATGACGGGGCAGTGCATAGGAATCCAAGAAGCTCTTAGTGTATGACGGGGCAGTGCTTAGGCGTCTGCAAAGCTCTTAGTGTACACTGAATGGCTCAATCCTTACACGCTCAAGGTCACACTTATCTCATTCAACAGTCGCTTCAATGGCTGTTGAACTCCAAGCTAGCGGATTCCAAGCCCAAAGAGCTTCCCCTGTATTTCATCCCTTCATTCATTCTGTATTTGGTGTATTATAACTTTGGATCAAAACTTGTTTGAAAGGGTTTCAATGTAAAATCCTGTATATATAATTAATGGTCTTACATTCATTGTCATATGACTGAGTCACAACCTGAAATGCTATTTCGCACACTTGAAGGATGTATGGATGATAATAACACTTTAAAGCAGGTACATTATTTTTGTTATTTGTTTTAACAAGTTGACATGAGGTTCTATAAGGCATACTTGATTTCTATATGTACTATTTCAATGCAGTGTCACACCAAACTTCATTAAATTATATTGAGGAGAAAATGTTGCATTAGTATTTTTTCTAATGATGTACAATCAAAAGTCTTTCAGGACATGCATTTGGGACAGTCCTGTGGAGCTTGCTGGCTAGTTTGTTAACGACTAACAGGTTAATGAAAAAAATATGAATGGCATCATTCAATATAAGATTGATATAAACACAACTTTGTATGGGGAAATTTGTTTGAGGTGGAATTTTAATTAGCTACGAGTAGTCTGACATATACAGAAGTTCAGATCATAACTTACAATTGCTAACACAAATCAAATTAGTTAGCTAGCCAGCTAGCTAGCTATGAAAACCTTTATTTTTACTATGTCAATGCAGGCAGAAGATTCTTCAAAGGTATTGATGTGACACGGACACTGTTTCATGGATATTAATATTTAACTTACTATTTATGGCACAAGCTTAACAGGACAGAATTTTACAGCAATTAATGAAGTATCCACATTATTTAAAGTCATCATCGTAAGCAGCTCATTAATTCCTTTTTATTGATAATGAGAATATGACAAATATTTATCTGCAGAGTAATTGCTACCCCTGAGATAAAACATTGACTGGCATATATTATGTTTGTTGGTTCTCTGACAAGTAATAAAAAGATAATTACAAAGTCATAAAAATAAATGTAAATATAGGGGGGGAAATGTTTCATGTGGACGACAATGTAAGCACACAAAGGACCTTCAGGAGGTGCGTGGCACGAGGATTAACATCTAATCAGTGCACGCATCCATGTGAAAATAAAATGCACTTGAATTAATGCATGCATTTGAATTGTGAGTGTGCATAACTGTTGGTATGCATGAGCATCAAATTGGATGGATATCATTTGTTTTTCTGGGTATTTTAATGTCTTTACGCCAGTGGTGGACAAACCATTTGTCTATGTGGAATTGGTTCATTCAGCCCAAGGTTTTTACCCATGATAAAAATTACTGTCATATTAATAACGGAAAATAACTGAAACCTAAAGTTTGTAGGTATTGTTCTGAATTGTATTTATTTTGGAATTATTGAGATATAAAGAGTTAAGGAAACACCAGTGGTGTATTGGAGGGGAATGCTTGTTGCTAAAAATGTAGCTAAATGTAGCTAAAAAATTTGCCAATGTGAAAATGTTGCTACGGTAGCTAAAAAAGTATTAATGACTGTTGCAAGATCAAATTTTACGCCTCACCTGCAAATAAACCCCATGAGAAGTGGCATCCACCCTATGAGAAGCAGCTAGCAACCCTGTAAGCAATAACAACAAAAATGTTTTGCTTATTCCCCGAGAAAAAGAATGATAATATGATACTGATTTAAGCCTTGATTAGATTTATTTTTGTTAAGTTATTTTAGTGGTCAAAGTAAGAGGACTGGGATTTTATAAACAGACAACATCTTTTTTCCCCCCATCACTTTTCATTCCAAAGAAAAACGTTTCCAAGGAATATGAAAGAAATTATCAGACAGGTGGCAGCGATGCATTAAACCAAGAGCACAATGTCCTCTGGTACGTAGCTAATGAGATTCATGAAGTTTCACTGTGGCTCCTGGAAAGAAAAATATGAATAGGAAAAAAAAATATGAAAGTTTTAGGACCTAAATATCTCACCTATGATATTCTGTTATCTGGAATGGTTTTCCTCCCTGGATGTGCTTTGCAGCTTGCTAAGAAAGAAAAAAATGTAACGCATTAAGCATACTTATTGCACTCATTGGCCAGTTTATTAGGTATGCCCAGCTAAAGTATCTTTGCCTCCTGAAAAGACTGAATTCTTTGGGGCATAGATTCTACATAGTGTTGGAAATGTTCCACGAGGCATGCTGGTCCATGCTGATGCGATGACGTCACACGGTTGCTGGCGAATGCAGCAGCCTCATAGCGTCCACACATTTAACACATGACTAGACATACTCACCTCCGCGTGCACATACTACCTCCAGAATCACCTGCTTGACAAAGACAGCTGTAACGTTTTCAAATGTTGGAGGGCATTAGTGTAATTGTGCCATTATTTGCTTTTTAACTTGGTAAATCTAACGGTGACAATACAAATTGACATCACTTCTTTTGTTAATATTCAAATTCTAATTCGAACTATTCTGATTTTAGTTAATTGACGTTGAAGACATTGATCTTAATTTTAGGAAATATATTTTATTTTTATTTTTTTATGGAACCATTATGCTCTGAGGGGCTTCTACTAGTAGGCAGTAAAAACTTAAAAGCGGAATGCGGGGGAAAAGTGGGGGATGGAGGTTGTGTCTGTACCTTGGATGAAGAAATCCCAGAATGCTGACTCGCTGAACACTCTCGCGATAAGTAAGAGCTAAGTTTTTTGGTCTTGAACTCAAAAGTTAGATGAGACTATTTTTCACAAGTATGGATTGCATTTGTATCACATTTACAATATATTTTAATAGGGACATTTTCCCTTAAGCTAAAGACTGTTATTTTCAGGTACTGATACATTAGAGGAGGAGATGTAAAACTTGTTGCGAGTCAACATGATATACGGACCATATGAGACCATAATCCTAACGCCTTGCATTTATACATCTGATCAAAATAGAACTCCCAGAGGGTTAATGCAATATTGTTTTTCAAACAGGCTGATTGGAAATGCATTTTGTCTGCAGGGTTTTTCCATTTTTTCCGTTTTATGCCTGAAATATTTACAATTGGCTCTCAGTTTGATGCAATTTCTCCTCGATATCTATTTATTATTCATGTTGTTTTTGTGACAGGCTTGCAGATATTGACTATTTCATCAGAATCGGCTCAGGGGACATCCTTCACTTTCTGTTTGTTTGAGCGCCTTTAATACTGACTTTTATTACCCAACTGAAGTTAAAATGGTAAAAAATTCATGTGGATGGTCATGAATTATTGTTTGCTTTGCTTTCCTCAGTGTGGTTTTAATACAATGAAATACTGTTTACTCTACACTTTAATAATTATTGCAGGCATGGCTGTATTTAAATTTATCCAGCATGCCCCTGACACTACCCTGGCTGAGGGGCTGGTAACTCAACAGTGGCCACTAACTCTTGACATGTGACCACAAGAACAGACCAGCATTGGAACATGGAGATGGATAAGTTTTTGTTGTAACCAAACAATTTTATTTATTTAATGTATTTAGTATTTTCTTCATCTAATTTCGATCACCACATCCAACAACAGCAGCATCCCCAACATTTATTATGAACAAATAGCTAATTTTATTTTCATTATCATTAGAATGAGTATTAATATTGTCACTAGACCAAAATAGGAGTGCACATCATTTTTAACTTGAAAACGTCATGCAGTTTCAACAGTGCCATAAAGTGTTAAACGGTCCATAATTTCTAACCGATTTTTCAGTTGCAGAAACGTAAACTAATGATAAAGTTAATAATGCTTTGTCACATGCTGATAAGATATTCAAAAGAAAATGTTTTTAGTATTAGTCAGTATTGCCACCACTGTCCTATGTAATCCTCAATCTAGAGTACTTTTTATTGTAAAAGCTAGTCAGAAACTCACACATGTTTAGATTTATCTCTACTCCGCATGTGTTTTAGTTCTTAAATAAGTGTACTAATCCCATCTGGCTGTATGGCATCCCTACCATTCTCCACCTAGCATGCATTTAATTTGTGTCTTTACTGCTAGCATTAATCTATTTGAAGCATTAACGACGTTCTTTGCCTACACAGAATTAATGTAATATAGTAAAGGGAGAAAAGTATCAAACTTAGGTCAAAACCATTGAGGGGGCAGAGCAGAGAATGCCTAGCCCTTTCTAACTGATTCACTAAGGAAGGGAACAGACCACATGCCAGTGTTTATGGTGATGAACAGCTAAACATAGAAAGAGGCTCTGGCTGAACAGCTGTTATGTTGGGAGTAATATTGTTGTTGTTTTTTTTATTCTTACTTTAATCTTTTTTATTTATTTTTTATTTAATAGTTAAAAGTTTTTAATGCGGTTTTGGAATCATTTGACCAATTTTGCTAATGCATCACGGCTCACTACAACTCCCCCCACCTTCACACACAGGGAGGGAAAGAAAGTACATCCCAGGCTCACGGTTTCAGGGATTTTTCAGACAGATACGGGGTTGTTTTATATGAATTACACATATTTCAAATATTGTATTCTATGATTGCATGATTTGTGACAAATTATTTGATAAATATAGTATATATCTGAGCACATTTTTCGTGGTACTTGTATTTAGGTCTTATTTGTGATTTATTTATTTTTATTTTTATTTTATTTTTATGGGAATGGAAAGAAAAAAACACCAATAGCACAACACCTTTGGTACCAAGGCGGTGATTTCAAGATCGTGCGATTGGAGACATGTCTTTGCCTCTCTTCCACATCACACTATTGGCTGTGAATTGCTGAATTGATGGCAAAACTAGCAGGTGCTGTTTGGCGGAGGAGAGGAAGAAGGCAGAAACAGACCATGCATTTAAACCGTGTGTCTCCACAGGACCTGCTCCACAGCCTGGATGCCTGCTGTGGGATATTTCAGAAACAATAAGTGAGGATCGTATTGATTAAGCAGGGATTAAATGGTGCAGAGTGGGTTTAGAATTTCTACTGCTTTGTGACTCACAGTAGGTTTTAATCGTACAGTGCCGTACATTGTTAACTCTTGTGATTGTGTTCGATTCCCGATGATGCATATAACATCCAATAGAAAAAAGGTGTTGTCTTTTCTTGAACACAATATATATTGTAATTTAGTTCATGCAGATACATTTTGCCAAGTTAGAATCTTGTATCAAGGACGTAAAACATCAAACTTTTTCTATTAAATTCTGAGAATACAGAAATTATCCTAGGCTCTAAAAATCACGTAACAGCCTGACAAATTATATAATGAGTTTTGATGGCTACTCAGTGCTTCCCACTTTGCTTATTAAAGACCTTACGGTAACAATTGACCCAGATCTCTCATTTGAATACCATTGTTACACCCTCCCTCAGATGGTAGGGCTAGGGAGAGGGAGAGAACGTAACAGCCTGAGGACCCATTTACTGGGGTAGGTGGAAGAATTGTGATTTGGCAGGAGAGGTGCTCAAACAAGGTCTCTCAAATGATGCTGTTACCTAAATAAAAAGGATTTTATTATCGAGAGAAAATGTTAACAATGACAACAAACACTGGGGACATGGGATAACAAACCCAGAGTGCAAGGCTGGGATAGAGAGTCCTGGGGACAATGTTGGGATAACGAATCCAGAGTGCAAGGCTGGGATAGAGAGTCC
>JAOYSI010009997.1:0-10597 GCA_025775065.1 Hiodon alosoides
CCGTCCGCCCCCCCGCTGGCGGCCCCCACCCGCCCCGGCCCCCCCCCCCCCCCCCCCCGGGGCCCGTGGGGGCCCGCCCCGGGGGGCGGGGGTGTAGGAGACGGACAGAGTGCGGAGTGCAGTTAGGGCACGTCGCGGCCGCACCAGCAAGGGGGGGGGGGGGATGTGCGGAGGAACACCACAGACGCAAATGGGTCAGAGAACAAAAGAACATCAAAGGAAAAAGATAAATCACGGCCCATGCTTTTTAATGCGGTCCCCCGCTGCCTCCGTTCAGCCTAAATCCAGGACCTTTGATGATGCAAGGCTGATGGGCTATTGTTAAAAAAAGAGCCATCAGCAAATTTGCTCTCAAGATAATATTGGGTCGAACTGTATGAACCAGGAGGCACGGAGTGCGGCCCTGGCAAATTGCAGGCATAAATACCCCTCTGAAAGCAGACCACAGCTGAAGTGCCACTGACCAGGCTGTTGCCAGCCTCCGCTAATGATTACACTCTCAGGCGCTTTATTTGCCAAGCAAGCGCCTGTGTACAGAGAGACCTCCGTCGCTCTTCATTTGACCTTTTACCCGTTTACGCATTAAGACGTTTACCTACTCAATTACGACTCGCCTCCTTTGTCGAGGGCACGACCACAGGGATCGGAACCTACAACCTGATGGTCAGCTAACGGCTTCTCACCGCCAGGCAGGCCGTTTTATAAAATCAGCTGTTTGTGGCTGAAGAAGGTTAATGTTACTCGTAAAGACAGGAGCTGTGTAGTGTTACAGGAACAAGGGCCAACCCAGGGGCTGTAGCTCTCCTAGCTGTCAGTCCCGTACGACGAGCCTGGCTTTCCGCCTCGATGGCCCGAGCGGACAGCCGTCGCTCCAGATATCTCCCCCTACTCCGTCACGGGCCTGTCACGTGACCACCGGGTATTATTTGGCAGTTGGTATCCCTTCTGTTTTCACAAAGAGGTGCATGTCCAACAGGGAGCTTGTAACTAACCTAGGACTGAGAAGTGTATTGGCTGATTAAATATGACGGTTCTTAGAGGGTGGGAAACTCCCATGGAGCAGGAAGAGATGAATTAATCAGTGAAGAATGATTTAATTAATGATATACATGTGAACATAAGACAAGCGAGCGCATCCCTGCTTCCAAGGGCAACTCCGAGTCCGAGGAAAGGTCAGCCTCTCTCTCCACTGTCACGTGACAAACACTCACAAACACGCGTCACAGACAGAGAGACGCAAACGCGTCTGTAGAGGAAAATGCGCACACACACACACACACACACTGGAAGACAGACACACAAACCCACGCCCAGGTTCAAATAGCAAAAATAAAAAACCTTGACACGTCGTGTCGTTAAGGTTGGCCCCGAGCTCTCATGGAGAAGTTTCTCTTTATGCGTGAATACCGACGGCGGGATCAGGGTGATTGGATGTTGTGACAGGTGTGCGTCCAGCACAGCCCACACATGTCACTCTACGCACAATTGCCATCAAGTAGGTTTCAGCTTCAATAAAGGCTGGCGATCCACAGACTTGGAGTTCGCAGGGAAAAAACAACTGAGATGAAAGAACGCTCACAGACGTCAAGAAAACAGGCATGATATTATTGAGCCTGAGCTCTTCATAAAGGCCTGGTGGCAATGAAGAGGAGGTTTGCTGGAGCATGTTAAACAGTGATGCAGAGCATTAAAGCAGTCAGTGGGTTAGATGGTGGACAAAGTTCGGTCTTTTTACACCGGCCCCCTCAGTATGTCGTGACAGTGACGATTTACAGGGAACTTTCTTTCCCCCATTGGGGGGGCCTATGTTTCTTTTGTCCTTAATGTCGCCCATGAGATTTTAAAAAATGGGAATTTAACATGGGAGTTATAAGGGGGACGTCTTTTCTTGCCCATACCATACCAAATAGTCTTAAAATGTTTGTCTACCAATCAGTGCTAATCATCTTTTTTTTGTTTATTATGATTAGCTGTCAGCATTAAAATACACATCAGTGTGACAAATAAAGAGTCGGAAGTTGCAAGCAGCAGAGAGGGTTATTTGGGACAGTCTCCGTTCTTATGAAACCCGCTGACGTTTTTGAGAGCCCGTGCCATTACGGTCAGCCTCTGCCATTCAACACGGGTCAGAAAAAGAAAAGTGCTCTAAATTTACGTTGGTAAATAATGACTTGTAAAAACCGATGACACCACCAGCGAAAGCAAACGGAGGCAGAGAAGTTTCTCACAGCCTGGCAGGTTTACAGCCGGTGTCTGGGTGCTTTTAATCTGAAGGGCCCCGTGTTTAAATGTCTCTTATTGCCTTGTCCTGGTGGGTGACGTGTCATTAAGAGGACTCTCATCTGATGAGACGGAAAGCAGTAAATGTAAACGTGTCCATTCGCAGATTCAATCTGTGAAAGAGGCCAAACAAGAAGTTTATTTATGAGCCCGGCAAACCCCCCTCCCCCTCGTGCAAAAAAAATGGAGTGCTCCATAATTGCTATTGTTATTATTGTTATTACTACTTCTACGATAATTATTATTGTTATTACGACTTCTACGATAATTATTATTGTTATTACTACTTCTACAATAATTATTGCTGTTCTATCCAGGGTGACTCACACGTCTAACAGGACGCATTAGCAAGAAAAATGAAAGACCCAATACAGAGAGTCTGTTAAAAAATCACCCATTGTTTCATATGAAAAATGTATTAGGATCACAGCCAATGCAACGGCAGCACTGACCAAGCGGTTTTAATCCGGTTTTAAATAAATATCGGAATCATTCTACAGACGGGGGCATGATTACTAACATGACAAAGCCTAAAACCACGGCTCTTCACGCTGAACGCCGCTTCCAAAGAAGAGTGCGTCACACACCCGTTCTGACAAGCACCAGGATCGGGGGGGAAATTTACACGAAAAATAACAGAGGCACCCCCCACCCGTGTCACATTCCCCATGAATGAGTGCGGCGCGCCGACACATACATCTGCTTACTGATGTTTAATGAACACGGCCCCCGCCTGCACGGCTGACTGTTTAAACGACGCTCTCCGCGGCGAGGGGGCTCGTATCGCCCGCCGCCTGCATGCTAAGTGGAGTGCGTCCGCGCGCTGGAGCGAGAGCCGCCCGCGTAGGCCTGGAGCAGGCACATTTCGCAGCTGTTGAGAACACGAGAGGCTGATAAATTCTAACTCCACGCATAATTGTCTCCCCGCATCTGAATGCGAAAATCCCCGGCCCTCGTGATTCATCATATTTATATATTTTTTTTATATTTCCTCCAGCAACATCTTATATTAGTTCTGCACTCAGCAGCGAGATTTAATTTTTTTGCGGAAGAACAACAGTGGTAGTTGATTATTGTTATTGAGAATGTGATACTACAGCGAGTGAAATGAAATCTATAGTGCATTAAAGTGACAGATTGGTGGAGGAGGTGTGTTCATTTACAAGTGTTAAGGCATCATGGTAATGCCTCGCAAGGAAAATGAAAATCAGCCGTTTCCCGCTGGTTTGCTAATGCAGGAGGGGCTCCGAGTGAAAACAGGGAGGCCTGGGATCTGTACGGAGGGGAGGTGCACGGCAGGGTGACCACCTCGGGGACAGGGAGAGAGGCGCCCCTGTCATCTGGAACCGCAGCTCGGTTTCTTTGGGACAAAAGGAAACGGGTAAAGAAATCGCACTTGCGGGATGTGAAAAATACCTCCAGCAGACAGGGGAAATACTGACGCACACCTTTTTGATGCAGTTTTATATTGCGCGAAGCTGTGTTTTTTTTTTTTAAATTGGATCCATGTATTACAGTCACTCTAATAAAATTAAAAGCCACACGGTTGTTAATGGAGTAGGAACTGAACACACGGGTAGGCTGGCCATATCCATGGTAATTAGCTTCTCCCTAATTATTAGCATTCAGAAAAAAATTTAAGTGGTTGAGTCCATACCAATTTTTTTTTCATTGAAATGGAGAGCTTTGAAAGCTGTTGTAATTTAATTGGACGCTCATCTTTAAAATTATTTACATAACATTAAAAAATAGAAGGTTTTTAAAAGGGTATAAGAGTTGGTAAAAAAAAAATCCTCAGCTGTAATGATGATATTAAAATATCATGTAAATGATACAAATGCAATATTAAATGTAACACCGGTGATTGCTTGAAAGCTGATACCTAGTATAACTGTGAGAGAGAAAACTTTGATCATTCGTTTTTTTCCCCACCCGGGAGAAGCGGATTCTGCATGATGTCCGAGACTTTGGTACTGGGTTAGTCAGAAGTAGGGAGAGGGCCCAATCGGGGCTAACAACGACCTGACGTGTGGCCCCGTGGACAGCAGTCAACTCAGGCGCTCTGAATTAAACATCCCTCTCCTCTTACTTCTTCATGGAGCCCCGGGTAGCCAACGGGAACTCTGAGCTCCGGCCTGGTGGGGGTGGGTGCATGGTCTGAGCGGCTGGCGCAGGGGGCCAAGGTTACTCCCCCAGGCGAAGAGATGAGACCGTACGTGTTCCAGGCGAGGACAAACCTTTTCTCCGCTCTTTGTTTCTTCCAGTTTGCAGGAGAGGTTCACAGGGCAAACTGCAGTAGGCCTTGGACAAAAGTGTGGACTGGCCGTTTACACAGCACAGCACTGTAAATATGCCCAAAGTAGAACGCTTCTCCCCAAATTTCTTTAGAACACAGATCAACGTAAATGAAGAAGAGATAATGACCTTGGGGGGGGGAAATGTTCTTGGGTTTTTACTGTACTTTGAGGACGGGTGAGCCGCACATTGAGCCGTTTGCCATGCACGTATAATTCTGTCGATGATAATTCCACAAGCCGATGTTTTTTCGGCTTGAACACAAGCGGTTCTCAGGGACAAGAGGATCTAGAACAGAATCAAATCCTGGGGTCACCAAGGCCTTTTGAGCACTTCCTAGATAAAGTCTTGTTCCACAAATCAGAGCTGATTCAGTTGGACAGTGTATAAGATATGATACATTAATCTCGGCTATTTCAATATCCGAGCCTGGGACTGTAAAATCGGTACACTGCATATCTAATTTTCTCTTTTGAATACCTGATTTATGCATTTCCCTCGGAAACGGCGCGCGAGTGTTCCCGTGGACCCCGTGGTGGATGAACACGAGCCAAAATCGTCTCTCAAATCTTATCTTGTTAAATCAGACCAACGCAGCGACGGGTACCGGGAGGGGAGGGAATGCCTGGGGGGCGGATTTTTAATCTGGGGTGCGGAGGCAGCCTCTCTGGCGTCGGGGCCTGCCTCCACTTCATGTGGCGCGTTCTCTCCTGCTCCTTTCATGTTCGGAGCGCCGCTTTGTTTGATTGGCGGCGGGCCGTGGCGCCCGATGGGTTGGCAGGCAGGGGTAAGGCGGGGCCCCCCGTGAATGCTGGGTTCCCCGATAGCACGCCCGATAGTGTGGCGTGTGAAGGGCGGCCAGAGGCTGCCTCCTCACCTTCTCTTTCCTTTGACCGCCAGGTGAAACAGTGGATACCAGCTGACTGTCCTTATTGGGAGCAGCTACGCCCCACCCCGTGAAGGTTCCAGAGAACACCAGACAGCCGCCCCGAATAGTGACAGAGCCGCGGCACATGACGCTTCCTATGGTTTCTGGGCAACAACTTTGTGGACAGATATGGAGTCATGTACGGAACAGTAAGAAACACTCAAAGCAACACAAATTTCCCGCGAGAGCGTGGCACTTCTCTCCTTTTGTGCGATTTCCATTCTGTCACAAGAATGCCAGCCAGGCCACTGAGGTCACAGGGACGGCTCTCATTGGCTGGGCTAATTTGATTGTGCCAGAACAATTACACTGCAGCCTTTCTGCCCACTGAAGAGCATGCTAATTGCACGGGCCGTCCTTGATCCCGACCTTGCTGGGTCATTTAGCAGTTGTGATCTGTCTCTGACTTTAATAAATTCCCCTTTATTTTTTCAGCCAAAACCTCTCCCAGGATCTCAGTAACCCATGGCCGCGTGGTATTCACAAAATGACTGTGGGTAACACCATAATGAGCACCATCACAGCCTACCACACATATTTAGGAGAAATTTGTCTCAAATTAGCGAGACACAATAAACTACAATATACTACAGCAATCATAAGCATGGTTTTATGATTGAGTTCCTCTACAGTTTTAAAAAGTTATTTAACACGTAATTAGTGGGGCATGTCCCCGGTGGCCTTGGTCATCCATAATGATCATTCCCATAGAACCATAGTCTTATTTCTTACTATTTTCAGCTTCAAGCACTTTCTCAGCTACAGGAAGAGTTTGGGTATGGCATGGTTATCAGTCAGTTGGAGGTGCCCTAAGAGTCAGAACTTTCTGTCATAAGTTTGAGTAAGTTCTCTCCAATCCACAGACAAACAAAACAACCAAAGCCTCAAAATTGAATTCTTATAATTTAATGCAAAGTATGGGTTGTTAAACCAAAATGCCACTCTTCTCCTTGAAAAAACTAAAACAAAAATAAGTATCCTTGCTGGTTGACTGTCCTAAAGTATCTTTTAGATTGAAATACTGTTATACAGATGTGAATTACCTTAATTATCCAACTTCTAGCTTCTGTTTTTGGGTTTATTTTGACAAAAGAATCTTACAAAAATGTCGTTAGTCGTGCTTAGTTTTGACAGAAGAGAAACTGGATATAATAATATTTAAGCGCTCTGGTCCAGGGATGATTGCCATTTCTGACATGGGAGCTGATTCAGGGGAAAAGCACACAGTTGCATGTCGAAACTACAACCTCCTTGCACAAATGCTCTTACTACCAGCAACTGTGTGTAATGAATTAGAGTCTAATGGGAACAGGCTGAACATAAAACCAGGGTGCGCAGATGAGCAAACAGGAAGCTGGGGCGGAGATGGTCAGAGACACAACAGAGTCTCCCCCGTCCCGCTCCATTCTCTCAGACAAAAAAAAAAAGGCATTTGTCGTCTGCAATCCCATGATGCCGTGCGGACATCCCCGCTTTCTCTTGGAAAACAGCATTGTTTAAAGAAACGGCAGAGCGACTACGAAATGCGCCCCCCATCAGGAGGGGAGGGGTACCAGTGACAGGGGAGAAGTAAAGTTGAGACGGCGCAGGATAATGGCTAAATCTATCAAGCCGGATCAGGTCTACGAGTAATGAAGTGCAGTCTCTTCCCCTTCTTCTTGTGTGGTGAGGGAGGGGGTGTGGGGGCGTGCTGTGCTGCTCTCTCCCCAGAGCAGCAGGGAGCCCTGGGATAATTACACACTGTTTGTGCGTCTCCAGGAAGCCTCCGGAGCAGGTTGAATGCTGGTGTGATATTAAAAAATCCATGGCGGTGAAATGCTTTTAATGAATATTTTTGTCAGGAAAGAAGGAGACGTCTGAGTGATTTCTCCCTCTTTTCCCTTTCTTTCTGGGAGCCCAGGAAGGAGCAGAGGTGCGCCATCACTGTCAAAATACCCATTATTTGTTTGCCTTTTTCTCCAGCCCTAACTTTCCGGCTTTTTTAAGGGAGCATTGTCCTGCCACAGTTTATTTGTGCTGGCACTAATTGCAGGGGTGTATTTATTTTCCCATGTTCACAGCTCCACCGCTTTCCTCTTTGAGCGCGTTCAACCCCCCCCCCACTTTTCTCCGGGAGCTGAAGTCTGTTCACACTCAGCAGGCGTCAGCGAGGATACGAGCTGCGATTTTCGGCTGTGGCCCGCGAGAGCCGCCCACTTGAGTCGCATTCAGAACCACGCCAGGACGTGCGCATCGCTTTCCGAGGGAAAGGAGAAAAGGCAGCTAATCATCTCCCTATTTCCCCTTCGTTTCATGCTAATTACCAAAATAATGACTGCTTAGTATGTTATTATTTCCATTTTCGTCCCTAAATCTCAGTAACATAGTGAAAAGCAGTTATCCTCTTACTGGAACTAAACATATAAAAAAACGCCTTGTCTTCATTATTTGGCTAAATAAACCAAATATATCACTGTCACAGAATGTGAACTGAAGTTAATCATGTGACACCAGTATCCGGCTGCTCTTCTTCATTCTTCATTCTCTTACCTTACTGCTCCTGACCCGCACAGAGTGGGACTCCCAGTATAGACACCTATATACAGGTGAGGCGCGGGAGCTGGTGACATCATGGTAGGATATTGGACACATACAGGTGAGGCTCGGGAGCTGGTGACATCATGGCAGGACATTGGAAACATACAGGTGAGGCTCGGGAGCTGGTGACATCATGGCAGGATATTGGACACATACAGGTGAGGCTCGGGAGCTGGTGAGGAGATATCATGGAAGGATATTGGACACATACAGGTGAGGCTCGGAGCTGGTGAGGAGATATCATGGAAGGATATTGGACACATACAGGTGAAGTTCGGGAGCTGGTGACATCGTGGCAGGATATTGGACACATACAGGTGAGGCTCGGGAGCTGGTGACATCATGGCAGGATATTGGACACATACAGGTGAGGCTCGGGAGCTGGTGAGGAGATATCATGGAAGGATATTGGACACATACAGGTGAGGCTCGGAGCTGGTGAGGAGATATCATGGAAGGATATTGGACACATACAGGTGAGGCTCGGAGCTGGTGAGGAGATACTTTGTTTAGGCTCAAACTGCATTATGGCTGAAAGGGGCCAGAACGCAAACAGGTGCAAAACTTTCAACAAACCCAATTTTATTTGTTAATATTATTTTTACAAGCTATAATGGCTGTATAATTTTTATTACATTTGTTACTACAATGGCTGTCCAAGTCTTAACTGTAGTTGTTCTCACCACGGCTGTCTGAGCAGGAGAAGGTGGCGTTGAGTGGTACATCTGTAATGAGGATCTACAACGTGGAAGATTTACCCCGATTCCCCACACATCTGTCCCCCCTTTGTAAATTTCGGCATCTTCCAGCACGCCACCATCTATCAGCGCTGTCAGCTTTGCAGCGAGCGAGGCCTCCCGCCCGGCTCGTTGGCCGTCCGCGATGCGCCTGTGTGCGGAGAGCCCGAGCGCGGCTTTAATGAGGCCCTTTGGTGGCTGTAAAGACCGGCAAGGAGGAAAGTGCGGGGCTAGTCCTGGGATTGCTCTATTTGTCTTACAAATATCACACTAACTACCAATCACAGCGCCATAAACCTCCTGGCCACTTCCTGCCCCCCAGAACGGAGTGCGCCTGGCAACTCAATAACCGTCCAGCAGAGTGACTGACTGCAACTGCTGACTGAATACAGATTCCCGACCTCCCTCAGTCCCACGGTCAAACTGACCGAAAACGGTCGAAATGTCGCACGGGCGGTTCCCTCTCTGATGGCCTCCTCCTACATCACGACGAGACGTCGGGAACATTTACCGCTGGCCACATCACACACACTTTCTAAAGTGGACATAATGAGAAGAAGTTAAAAGCGCAGTACATTTTTAAATGGATTTGCCTTTCAGAAGTCCCCACAGTTTCAATATGAGACTAACTACAGGAACTCTCTCAGAACTTGAGAAATATATCAATAACTTAGTTTCTACCAGAGAAACATGTGTGGGCATGCGTGCGTGTAAGGGTCATCCATCACAGGTTTGACTGGGCTCTCCTCGTGACCCGTCCGTCACAGGTCTGACCAGGCTCTCCTCGTGACCCGTCCGTCACAGATCTGACCGGGCTCTCCTCGTGACCCGTCCATCACAGGTCTGACCGGGCTCTCCTCGTGACCCGTCCGTCACAGATCTGACCGGGTTCTCCTCGTGACCCGTCCGTCACAGATCTGACCGGGCTCTCCTCGTGACTCGTCCATCACAGGTCTGACCGGGCTCTCCTCGTGACCCGTCCATCACAGATCTGACCCGTCCCTTTCTGGCGAGTACCGCTGTGAGTTCCCCTCTCTCTGTGTCTGAGGCCCAGCCACACACGCCGCTTCGGGCCCGGGCCAGCGTCCACCCAGTGTCTCCAGAGACAACTATAAACCCTGCGCCAAACATCTCACTCAGAGTGGCTGGAAATGTTATTCTAATTAACAAGAGATTAAGTCATCATCCCTCTGAGTAGCACAGCCTGGACATGAATTTCAATACGGAAAAGCCAAATAGATAAATAAATAAATAAATAAATAAATAAAGTGCTTAGCGTTTCAGTAAATTACTCTTGACCCCTGTAGTGAATTCTTCAGACTGCCAATTAGAACATCCCTCCCCTGCCAAAACTTCAGAAATACGGAACAGTTTTTGTTTTTGGCGTTCCGCAGTGTCTTTTCCATTGCACTTTTTATTTAAATATACAGCATTGAGACACACTGCAAACTGACATAAGAAAATGAAACAACGATGATTCAACTTCAATCAATTCATTAAAATGACTAGGACGGACAGAAGCATCTTTCACAAACATATTTTCATATGTTCATATCCTTCATCATTCTGGATTAGCAAACTGCCAAACTGAGTGCCAGTGGGTTGTAGGCTAAAATCCCACAATGAATGCTTTATTCAAGAAACATCCAGTCATATGAACGGGTACAGTGGCACAGTATAAAACGCCATGCTAGTCTCTTGGGATAAAAGTGTCTGAGGTAACTACAGGAAATTCCTGTAACCAGTTACTCAGAAACACGAGGACATTAGAGCAATATAT
>JAOYSI010010001.1:0-10596 GCA_025775065.1 Hiodon alosoides
GTGTGGCCCTCACGGGAAGTTCCGCCAGCTCCGGTTTCGTCGCAGATAAGTGTTACTTTGACGCGGCAGAGGCGGAGGAAGGTACCCCCACCCCCCCCCCCCACCCCACATACTCTATTCTAAATATAATTGTTTTCTTCCCTTGGTCACATGGCCTGAAAGGCAGTCTCCACCTGCATTCATAAACAGTCTCTGCTCTTCGTACCGCATTCCTCCTCTGTGTCCAGTTTTTTTCTGTCGTCTTGGCTCTGAGTGTTTGTCGGGCCACAGTGTATCATCCTGTCAGAAGTGTGTTATTTCTGCTTTGATAAACTGTTTACCCAGGTGGGGGAAGTGAAGGGCTATGCAGGGTCTACATTACAGATCTCCTCCCCCCCCCACTGTGTCTCAGCCAATGGACACGTCCTGTTTTGCGTAAGGCTTGTTGATTAAGACAGGAGAGGATTCACATCTGCAGTGATGCAACTGCATTAAAAAAAAAAAAATTAAATATGGATGGTATTTGGAATTGCTGTGTTAAAACAAAGACCCACGGAGAAATAGGAATGACATCACACCATATGTGGTTAGACATAGGCGTTGCTCCTACCGGTTGTAGTTATGAGGTGACATTTCATTACAACAACACTTCTCATTATTCTTTAGATAAACCCTTCAGAATGGAGTTTCTAATGATGTTCTACCACTTTGAGATTGTCAGGTGTCTCTTTTCTATCCCTAGAAATAGAGGACCTGAAGAAGAGGCCTTTAACTATGGAGGACTTGATCTGCTACAGCTTTCAAGTTGCGAAAGGCATGGAGTTCCTGGCTTCACGCAAGGTCCATCCCTCCTTTGTCTATTGTATCCCGAAAACCACTAATAATACCACAAATGAAAGCTTGTTTTAGTGGGCAGTCTGATGGGTTACAGGGTTGGATACGTTTAATAGGAACCCTCATCCTTAGTTTAGTCCGGCATAATAAAAAAAACTAGGCTCTTATATTTTGGCAGCTGTGGAAGTTCTCTTTTGTCCAGAATAAATTGCACATTAACCTCGTACGAACACTCTCCCTAGTGCGCATAGCTACTCATCACCATGTCAGCCCATGCCTCATTCAGACTGATGGCCATTCACTAACTAACAGAAAGCGGATGGGGGTAATTACACTGTGAACCCATTGTTGTAAAAGAATATCAGAACAGTGGGACGTGGAGCACTTCAAGGCAGTATCTCGCTGATGGCTGTGCCAGATGTTCTCAGTTGCCCGCACCTTCACTCCACATGTGCAAAGAGGCATAGTCAAAAACCACACGTTTTATATTATTTACGTTATGTTGCACAATAGCGCATACGGAAGGAATCAATTCATAGAGTTTGGGTGTGCATTAAACAGTTTTTATAGTATTTTTTTTTCCCTTTTCTTTCATTTTTAGTGCATTCACCGTGACCTGGCTGCCAGAAACATCCTATTGTCTGAAAACAACGTGGTGAAGATATGTGACTTTGGTCTTGCCAGAGACATCTATAAAGACCCGGACTACGTGCGCAAAGGCGATGTGAGCATGGCGTGTCCTGATCCAGTGATGCATTTAAATGCACCGCTTAACGTTTCTGGAGTGTTCTGGTGCTGATTATTGCCTGCTGCATGGGGGGGCATTTACTCGTAACACACAAATTCTCAACAGCCTAATGGTGAGTCCTCTTAGCGCAAATTATAAAAGCTGTGTTGGTAATGAGAGGTGCTCTCAACAGAAAATGTTTTGGTCTAATAGGATGTTGGGTTTCAGGGATAAGAAAACTCTGACCTGCTCTTTTCTCCCTAGGCCAGACTGCCCCTGAAATGGATGGCCCCAGAGGCTATTTTTGACAAGGTGTACACCACCCAGAGTGACGTGTGGTCGTTTGGGGTCCTCATGTGGGAAATATTTTCCCTGGGTAAATATCTATCATCTGCAGGAAGACCCTGTATCCTCTGATCACTCTTCACATTCATCACACTCATTTCACGTTTGTTCACACTCACTTCACAACTGTTCCACACTTGTTTCACATTCGCTTCACAGCTGTTTCACACCCGTTTCACAACAATTTCACACCCTTTCTCAACCGTTTCGCACCTGTTTCACGCTCGTTTTACAGTTATTTTACACCCATTTAATACTCATTTCATAGCCATTTCACACCCTTTCACAACCGTTTTACAGTCTTTGAACAGCTATTTTACACCCATTTAATGCTAAATTCATAGCCGTTTCACACCTGTATCACCCTTGTTTCTAAACCATTTCACACCCTTTCACAACCGTTGCACAGCTATTTTACACCCATTTAATGCTCATTTCATAGCCGTTGGACACCTGTTTCACCCTCATTTCACACCCATTTCATGCTTTTATTACCCTGGATGTTCACGGCTGTTTCCTGGGATTTCAACTTGTAAAATTTCTAGCCAGTAAACTTATTCACAACCCCAGTAACTTTATCTACTACACCACCTGCTGTAAGCTTCATGTTAAGTAATACTCCCTCACTGTCCTTATTTTTCTCTTTTACATAATGTTTGCATTATAAATCTTGCATAAAATGGTGAAAAAGTCTAATGTTGTATATGTAACTATGAAATATATAAATTATTAATAATCATTTTTATGAATATAATGTAGACAGTTGTCTATAATACAAAAATGGAAACATGCTTTATAATATATGCATGTAATTGCAAACAGGGGCCTTCATATTAATTCACACCCTTTTTTAACAAAAACATTATTCAACAGCCAGAGGAATATTTCTTTTTTGCTCAGAAATTGGGAATAGTCTTCTTTGTAACACAAAGCTTTTTTTCTATAGAATGGTGTGGTATTTAAAACAGTTTTTTAATGTGCTTTTTTGTGAACATATCTGCATTGTTCCTCTTCATGTTCAGAGTCCCTTAAGGAACTGCCCATGGCGCATGACATATTTGTGGATCTCCATTGTTTTTGTTCTGTGTCCTTCATACTTTACAGAGAAAGGGACAGTATTGTAAAGCAGAAAGAAAGGCCTTCCTCGGAGTTGAAACACATAGTAAAAAAAAACAACTCCCTAATAGGTGCTGTAAGCTATCTGTCTCTTCTGTTTCTCCCAGATGTCGTGAGTAATTCCTTGGTCTGACGCTACTTAATCGCCCCTCTGGGTGTTAAAAAGTTACAATGTCAGCCTTGAGAAATGGGTTTTCGTGCCACTTGAACAAAACATTAGAAAGACAGTTTTTTTTAAAACGGATATGGTCCATAAAAAAAGGAAGAATACCTACTATTTGTAGCGTACATTTCTTCCCAGTTGTGTGGAACCCCTGTAACCATTTAGATTGTATTGTAGTACTGTCCATCCATGTGCTCTGCAAATCCCACTGAATAGGTCAGGAGACCTATATGTAATTATATTATAATAGTCATTATAATATGTAGTACCAGTCAAAAGTTTGGACACACCTTCCCATTCAATGGTTTTTCTTTATTTTTCTTATTTTCTACATTGTAGATGGAATGGTTTCCCATTACCAGGTGTGCCTTGTCAAGAGTTAATTTGTGGAATTTCTTGCCTTCTTAATGTGTTTGACACCATCAGTTGTGTTGTGCAGAGGTAGGGTTGGTACACAGTTCTATATAGTGAATAGCCCTATTTGACTACTTTTGGACTGGTACTGTGTGTGTGTGTGTGTGTGTGTGTATGTTTATATATATATATATATATAATACTTTTTTTTGGTAAATGAGCTGGCAAGCTCCTTCACCCACGTGCCACTAGGGGGACCAATAAATTCCGTATTGGCTCATTTTAAAAAGACTCTATAAAACATACCATGCTCAGAATCAACCAGTTAAGTTGGTTCCTGGAAGGACCACAGTTATTCAGTATTATGAAAATGCATCACCCCACATACAGTGACTGTATAGAAAAGTAATTATCAAGAAAAAGGAAAACAATGCCTGAAAAAGGGAGAGTGATCGCAATCCTTGTAGAAATCACAAGTGGTCTGTCTTTCCATTTAGTGTTAAGTGATATAGTACATTTCTGCAGCGCAGGACCTATATTAATATGTGCTGATTAATTATTTCAGCCAGTAATGAAATATTTGGTCGCGAGAAAGCCTCCCTGAATCACAGCTGAAATAACTTTATCGTGTCAGAGTGAACTGGTGGTGTTACAACTCCTGTTGAATGACTAGCCTAGCTCAGCACTGCATGTTGAAAAAGAAAATATAACATTAGTAACGTTAGTTAAAAGCATAGTTAAAGCTTTACGTCAGATGCCAACTATGTGTTTTTGACAAACCGGCATGATTGTGTGTAACACAAGTGTCTAGGCTTTTCCATTATTTGAATAGCAAGATGGTCTTAAATTTGGGTCAATAACGTAACAATACAGAGGACATATAATCAGCCCTCTCCATCTACGCATACTTTTTGAAATGGAAGAAATATGACTACAAACCAATATTTTTGAAAGCGTTTGCTAAACATCCGGTCAATAACGTCACACAACTCAGACATTGATTTAATGTATATGCCACAATGTTTTCTGCGGTTAGAAATCCTGGGTCAAGAACAACTGTCAATGCGAAGGAATGTATACCTGCCACAATGCAGCCACCATATCGAATTTGACCTTCCGCTGTTCGTCCCCTATCCATCAGCATCAAGTTTATTAAAGGACGTGAGAAAACACTTTGTATACAGAAAAAATGCAACACACACACACACATCTGAATGGCATTTACATCTGTCTCACTCAGAGAAATCGTAACAAGAAAAGGATTTGCAAGGATTTGTGGGTCGAAAGTTTCCACTGATCCCTAGACCTGTATTTGTTGTCCTTGCTTGGATTTCCCGGTACTGTTTAGTAGCAGCAAATTACTTTATGCCCTGTTCATGGCATCTGGCATGGACTGTATAATCTATAAATGTATAAAACAGAGATTCTTATAATGATAAACTAAGCTGTGTAACATAATGGTGTTTCTCAGTTTAGACACATAAGCATATTACTAACATATTCCACCAGTCCATAAGATGTTATCTGACATAGTATCAGGGATGCTGTTTCAGCTGATGAAAATATTATGTCATGAGCCACAGTATATGAATGGATTATGACAGGCAGATGGTGAATTTTTGTACTTTGCACATAGTCGCTGCTTGAGGAAGACGTTCAGTATTGTATTTTTGGAAATGTCCTGTCTCTCCTGTAGAAGGTACTTCCGGAGCTTAAGTGCTGAAACACCCTTCCAGCCTTAAGCCGCTCTCTTTGGTCAATTTCAGATTTTCTGGATCATTGAAAAGACAGCAGGTGGCATAGTGGTTAAGTTCTCAGACCTGAAGCCAGTAGACTGCAGATTTTAGTGTTTAACCTTAATTGATGTATATAACCTAAATTTCTTAGCTGTGAAAATGGAAAACATTTGAAATTGTAAATGATGAAAGTCTTGGTAAGTAAAGCGGCTCAAAATGTATAAAAATCCATTACAATCTGGCTTCCTCTCCCAAGGTGCCTCCCCCTACCCTGGTTTGCACATCGATGAGGAGTTCTGCTGCAAGCTGAGAGACGGGACCAGGATGAGAGCGCCCGAGTATGCCTCTGCCGAAATGTAAGAACTCCCCGTACTCCGTTTGTCCAAACGCAGAAGAGGACTCTACATTTGACTTGGTTTCAATTGGTCGTACAGTACACATGGCCTGCCTGTCCTCAATACTTTTTGCCTGTCTTCATGCTTGTGTTCAAGAGCTATCCAGGAGACACCAGTGGGTGCATCATGGCCTTTTTGTTCTCTTAATGTATTTTTCCTCATAAATCGCTTTGTATGAGTATGTGCTTATCTATGTCCTGCAGATACCAGACCATGTTAGACTGCTGGCAGGGTGAGCCCATTGGGAGGCCCACCTTCAAGGAACTGGTGGAGAGGCTGGGGGACCTGCTTCAGGCCAATGTGCAGCAGGTAGAGAAATGCATTCAAGACATCCATCAACAGAAATGAATACCTGAAGTAATAATCTCTCTTACAGAGCCTCTGGTCATGAATGCATAACAATGCATTAATCTCATTCACCAGATATATCTATCTGAATAATTTGTGCATCTGAAAGTGGCCTGTCCCCACCTACTCTACATGTAAAGCAGTTGTGCCATCCTGTCTTTAAAAATTTCCCCCCAAACAATGGAGTAAGGTCACAGCTTTGGAGACGTGAGTCACACCTTGCAAATATTCAGGAAACTATAGCCAATAGTATGCATATCAAAGAGCTGGGCTGCACGAAGGCGTGCAAAGGAACCATGCACGGAGTAGCGCTCTGGATGGCTAGAAGAGGAAGTTTCCTCATTCACTGCTTCCCTTCCAGGGAGATGGATCAAAGGGAACGAGAGAATAGTAACCACGGCTGCTGGATTACCTTTTTCTAGTTCGGGCATTTAGGGGTGGTTGAGACCAGAGCATTAAAACAGGAGCAAACAATGGAAAGGACCCTAGAGATAATGATGGCTCCCCTATGTTGGTTTATTGACCTCACAGAGGGTCTTGAATCCAGTGTGAGTCATCAGTCACAGACAGTGTTAAAAGCAGCCAGTGGACAGAAATCTGGCTCTGGCTACCCTGTTATGAGGAGGTTTTGTCTGCGTTTAAACACGCCACTCAACCTGAGAAAGAGCAGAACATAAGAGACACAAATATAATATAAGAGATTAAGTTCTATTAATACATGGTCAGGTTTGTATCTTCCTCAGACAACCCTGTAGGTTCTTTAACCCATTGACCAGTCTCAGACAGGATTCATTGCGTGCCACTTTTGTCTCTTCAGCAGATTCTCCTACTTTGAGTGCAAACCATATTTAGGCGGCCGACCATGGCCCCATAACGGCTTTCAGTCGCTGCAAATATCTCATTTTGTAATCTTTTTAGGAGGGCAAGCATTACATCCCCATAAACACAGCCCTGCCAGCCAAAGACGGAAACCCCCCTAGCACCCCCCCGGCAGATGAGAGTTCCCTCAGGGACTCGGGGGACACTTGGTAAGCAAGTGAAACGTTTCCTCCGTTACGGTAATACAGGGCGTTGGAACTGTTTTCACCTCACCTCTGTTCTCATGTTCATCTCATGTTCACTGCACAATTATATGTATAATTATTTTCCAAAGCAAAAAAGTTTTTTGTCAAATTAAAAACTTTGAGAACCTTTTAATTGCATTGAATGAAATTGTATCTAATATAATTTTAAATTATTATTATTTTTTTATAATCTAATTTCTTCTACTAATAAAAAGATATAGCTATTACATATAGTTTTGTAAAATGCAATTAGTGGTTTTCCATCTAAGTGCTGAGGGCTTTTTCATCACAGTTAGCAATTAAATGAAAATGTTAGTAAGCTCCCCTGGACCCACAGCCTTGAATTCTGCATTAATTTACAGTCAGAATATTGTTGGGCTTATAATAATAAGCTCTTATATTAAGCTGTTATAAGTGATTTTAGTGCAGCATTGACCTATGTTGCCAGGGCAGCCTTTACTTGTTTAAAAGTAAAACTGAAATAATAAATTCTAATTAGTTTGGGGTTTGTTTCCCTGAACGCTCTAAAGCTGTAATGAGGTTTTCCAGGAAACATATACTTGTACGTCATAATAGTATGTTGAGAGAAAAATAAATCATATTTTGTGATCCGACGTCTGGCGTTCATCCCCACAGGAACCTCAAGATCCGACCAGGTAGTGTGAAGACCTTCGATGGGATAACCATGGAGAACAGCGATGAGGTCCAGGAAGTAAGGATGGGCATGTACACATTCTGACACACACGTACAAATACGTTCACACAGACTCACACACACGTACACAAACGTACAAATACGTTCACACAGACTCACACAGGCAACCACACACTCACTGATACACAGACTCACACACACACGTACAAATACGTTCACACAGACACACACAGGCAACCACGTACACACTGAGACACAGGCTCACACAAACGTACAAATACGTTCACACAGACACACACAGGCAACCACTCTCACACTGATACACAGACTCACACACACACGTACAAATACGTTCACACAGACACACACAGGCAGGCAACCACGTACACACTGAGACACAGACTCACACAAACGTACAAATACGTTCACACAGACACACACAGGCAACCACGCTCACACTGACACCCACTCGTACAAATACGTTCACACAGACACACACAGGCAACCACACTCATACTGATACACAGACTCACACACACGTACAAATACGTTCACACAGACACACACAGGCAACCACGCTCACACTGACACACAGACTCACACACACGTACAAATACGTTCACACAGACACACACAGGCAACCACGCTCACATTGATACACAGACTCACACACAACTCTGCATTAACACACAACTTACATATCTCTCTCTCTCTCACAGACCTTTTGTCACTCATGAGATTTCAGGTAGCAGGTCCTTGTCCTTTCATTCAGATCACGAGACAAAGAAAGACTTTGCCAATCCAATACTGTTCGCCTGCATTTGCAAAATCTTAAGTTTGAAACATAGGCAGACGTGCCCTGCTTTCTTATCCTCTGTGTTTGTGTGTCTGCTGTGCAGGGTGGCCAGTCTGACAGTGGGATGGGCCTGTCCTCTGACGACACCGAGACCCTCCAAGGCTTTGAGTCCCTGTCCAGGCCTCTGAGCATAATGGCTCTGGCGTATGTACATTCACTCTATTTTAAGCTCATCTCACTGATGATTTGCAGAAATCAATGAAAGGGGCAACCAGCATCCATCCCAGTTCCCTGTGTGGGAATGCAGATGTTTGATGTGTCTACGGTGAAGTTATGGCAGTTTCTTTCCCGATCCTTCCCGGTGACTGGTTTTCCGTCAGCGAATGGTGGCAAGGGGAGAAACAATAGCTAATTTGGAGGGACATTGTTCAAGGTGACCAACTCAAGGGCACACAACAAAGGCAAGGAGGAAATGTGACTCTGGATTCTCAGTAAACTGAAACCAGATGTCCTGCCTGGCATCCAGGTGCCGCCCAGGTTTTGGCCTTTACTCATTTCTCTCGGCCTGGGTCAGAACTGTTTAGATCATATAGACCTGGGTTTTTACTTTGGCCCAGATTGCTTAGCACGGACCAGAGAGTTTTCCACACAACCCTTTTAATGATCAAACTTCTTTGATCAAGAAAGGAGCTTTGGAAACCCTGGAATTTTAAAAGAAATGTTTACTGCAAAAAAACTTGAATTAAACAAATACTATACTATACAAAGTCAGTATCATATCGCATTTGCTTAGCAGAAACTCTGGCCTAGGATCTGTTTTACACTTCAGACCTTCAAAACGCAGGACACACACACAGCCATCCAAAAAGATTGTCTCCCTCCAACCTCTAACCCCAGGTTGAAAGGTGTGAGTAAGGAGTCCACACATTCTGATGGGAAGAAGGACGAGTACCCTGCACTGGACCTCAGCCTGGAGGACCCGTCACTTGACTCTGAGCTGGAGTGCCACAGCCCACCTCCTGACTACAACTCCGTGGTCCGCTACTCAACCCCTCCTGTGTAGCCCAGTCACACCTGAAGCCAACCTCCGCCCGGCCTTTTCTGGTGACTAGGCCCACTGGCTCAGAGACCCTTCCACAGTGTGTGGGACCCTGACTTATCCACAGTGTGTATGTGTGGGACCCTGACTTATTCTTTTGTGTGGTTTGTGTGTGTCTGTGTGTGTGTGTGTGTGTGGTTGTTACATTTTATTAAATTTTTGGTTTCCATAGTTTTTTTTTCTCTCCCCCTCTCTGAAGAAGGGTGCTTTTCAAGAAGCAAATCCAGGAACAAGATCTTGCCAGCTGGGCATTTTTAGCGTGTTTGCCAGGTCACTGAAAGACTTTTAAAGAAAATTTAATCTACTCCTTTTCTATATTTTAAATGGTCCTCCTCACAAAATTGTCAAATTAAAAGGTTTAAAGGGAAACCCCACGTTAAGTCCACCATGTTGAGTTTCAAAGGCATGTCGGTCTGCCTTCCCTGAACCCACCCAAGGCTTTATGAGTTGCTGCTGAATTCACTAACACTGTCCCATTCCTTTAGGTTTGCCTGTAATCTACTATGGACACAAAGGATAATGGATATTTTGTATAATTTTTGTGGTTAACCATACAAGGATTTGGAAGAGTACAGAAAGCCGATGTTTCAAAGCGTGTTCCTCCACTTTTGAAGCGTGTTCCTACAATTTTGAAACATGTTTCTTCACTTCCGAAGCGTGTTCCTCCACTTTTGAAGCATGTTCCTCGACTTCTGAAGTGTGTTCCTCTACTTAAGTCTAGCATTTGCTCAAAGATTTTTTTTTATAACTGAAAGTTGAAAGTTTTTTTCTCTCAGTCCCCCTCCAAACTGAAGCCCTGGTCTCTTTCCAGCTAGCTGGTTCCTGTGTAGGATGGACCTTCTATCCGAGGTGATAGGCTTTAGCTTCATCCGGGGCAGCTCGCCCTGAGTAAAAAGGTGCTCGGTTCCACACCTCAGGGTAAAGACCCCCCACCAGCCCCTAACCCCGCCATAAATCTAACTGACTCCTCAGGATCCCCCTACCA
>JAOYSI010010003.1:0-10596 GCA_025775065.1 Hiodon alosoides
GCGTGTGTTTGAGAACTACTGGGCGTGTGTTTGGGAACTACTGGGCGTGTGTTTGGGAACTACTGGGCGTGTGTTTGAGAACTACTGGGCGTGTGTTTGGGAACTACTGGGCGTGTGTTTGGGAACTACTGGGCGTATAGTATATATATTGTTTTTAACGCTCTCCTCCATAGAAGGTGTGTCCAATGACATCCCGAAAATATAAAAGCTACCACTTCAAACATGCACATTTATACAAATGTATGCCCTTGGACAGCAGCGTGGTGAATAAACAGCAGCTGAACCTAAAACGGAGCGTTCGTGCGGAGAGCGGGAAAAAGCCTTTTTTACCCTGCGCCATCCCGGCCCCCACGTTTTCGGTGGAGTTGTAGCCGTTCACCGCCGTCTTGGCGCTCAGGTCAATCATCTGGTGGAGGCGGAGCTTTCGGCAGTAGATGGAGGCTGCCTCTGGCTCCAGGGCGATGATCAGCTGCTCGGGGTTGTCGCGGGAAACCAGGCCGGACTGGAGAGGAGGGCGACGTACCGAGGTCAGGAATGTTAGCCCGAGGAATCTGGCCCTCTTACCGCACAAGGAGATGAAAGGCAAACTATCCTACTCTCCGTTTAAATCATAAAGGTAGAATTCCTGAAGACTAGAGGACTAAATGTGGTAACAAAGTAACTACCACCTCTGGTACTCTCTCCCTCTCAGTCATAGTCAATAGAGCAAGATGGCTCTGTTTTGTATTGAACTTGAACCCTAAAACTACAGCACTTTTGTACGTCGCTCTGGATAAGAGCGTCTGCTAAATGCCAAAAATGTTAAACGTACTATTACACATAATAAGCCGAAGTAATATTGTGTTTGTGGTTGAATTTCACAAACATTCTTTTAATTTTCCACATCAAAATTCTGATTAAATCTAAAAGGATTTCAACAACACTAAATGCAGAGGCGGCTAAAACACAATTAGTGCAAAAGTTATTTAACAACTACAACTCAACCAAATGCCAAACTATGGACACGTGGACTGGTAGTAATGACGAGTGTGGGTCACTGCCGAGATCGCACGGGACGGGTATATTAAGCATCCCACAGATCTGAGGTCAGCTGGAGTGCAGACTGCACCAAATACGAAGAAAATGAGAAGAAATAAGTACTCCTCACATATTAATTCGGCACTATACAGTGTTTCCACCACCACCCCTTTACGGTCAACGCGTGCATGCTGTTCTTATCCCATGCCTGTAAGCGGGCGGATCATTTGAGGCTGCGACACGGTGCATTTTATCCGAGACACATTTATGGGGGGGTGGGGAGCCAAGTGTCCCAGAGAGAGAGAGAGAGAGAGAGAGAGAGAGAGGCTGTGCTGCAGTGCGAGAGGGCGTGCGACGCTGGGTGAGGGCGACTGCTCTCCGGTTTCATCACTAGAATAAAAAATAAATAAAAAAGGAGGAGGAGGGAGGTGTGCTGAGTCATTGCGGATGTGATGGGCAACCCCTCCCCTCCCCTCGACACTGCAGATCAGGGGATCAGAAACCTATACCCGCCCAACACGGCGTTCACTGCAGACAGGGCCACGCTGAAGGCCCGAGCCCGCTATACGCCCTTCTTCACCTTCCTCCTCCTATCCAGTCTCTCTTTAAATGTCCTTTTAAAAGGCTTTCTCGCCTCTCTCCGCTCTCTGGCCCGCTATACGCTCTTCTTCACCTTCCTCCTCCTATCCAGTCTCTCTTTAAATGTCCTTTTAAAAGGCTTTCTCGCCTCTCTCCGCCCTTCAGCCACCACTCTCTGGCCCCGTCTCCCCACACTGCCCCCGCCCCATCCCGCCCCGCCTCACTCTCATACCCCCACGCCATCTCAGCAGGCCGATGGGGTTCAGGTAACCCACACTCATCACTGCAACCACGCCGAGTGTCCAGTTTGCAGAACTGCGTTTGAGAAAGAGCTTGGTCAGAGAGTTTTCTTTCCTCTCCGTCTGCATTGTGACCGGTTGACTTTTGGAAACGGCAATACACACACACACACACACACACACACACACAATGCATTCTTGGCCATTGCTAACTTGACCGCATGTATCAAAAAGATATTGAATTTGGACAGCCTAATAAGGGGCTAAAAACTAAAAAATGAACACTATTATATTGAGGATAATTTGCAGCAGTTAGTTTAATAACCTGTATAGACAGCTGGAAACGTTCACAGTGAACCCTATATTCACTGTCCATTTCTCATGCAACAATAACAGTAATGCCAAGACCAGATCATGGGACGGGGCGAGGTCTGGACTGTTCGCAGGACACCCACCTTGTACGCGGCCTCTCTCATAAACTGTTTGGCTGGCTGCTTCCAGATCGCCGGCACAGTGATCACCCATCTCACGTCCGCATTGTCGAACTCCGCACCTGCCTGGTCACTCAGCTCCTTCAACAGACAGAGGTCAGGGTGACCGATCGGTCGCCTGCGTGCCAGTACGTCAGACCACTTAGCATGACACATCCTTTAGTACATCTCCAACGATCGGAGTAACTGGCTTTGGAGGCGGAAAATGAGGTAACTTGCTTTAAATGATGGTTAATCAGATCCGCTTGCAACTTTTGTCAAATTGGAGAAGGTATGATTTGCTCTCAGTTCATTTAAATGTTTAATGTTTCAATGTTAATTTAGCATACATATGACTTAACTCACATACTTCTTGCCAAATGTACGTCAGTCTCAGGACCTTGTATGACAAACACAAGTGTCTGCCCAAACTCGGACGCACGTGGAAGTGGCGTGCTTTATTCAATCAGGTAAAAAAAAAATCTTGGGTTATAATCAAAACCTTTGTTGTTGTTTTTTGGCCATTCGTACTCATGCAAACCTCCGAACCTCGGCCCTGCACGTTTTGGAGGAAAACGGGGAACGGACGTCTGACTTCTACAGGATCCGCCGCGCACGTTTGCCTCAGTCACGCGAAATTTGGCATTAACACTCCCAAACTCTGGGGTTCTTAAAGATAAATAACCCATCAGCGATGAGTTCCTATCTGGCATTTGAAAAGGGAATTCAGCAGAATTCATCTGGTGACCATCTTGAATACCTTCAGAGCTTGGTCCTTGAAGAACATGAGAGCGTAGGCAAAAATGTCGAGAGCCTTCACTTTCTTCCCATTTGCTGCGTGGAGGTCAGTCTCAATGGACAGGTTCTGGGACAAGAGAAGCAGATTCAGTGTGACGCTTTTAACCTCACATAGGTATGTATCCCTCGCCTTTACTGGAAGAAATAAAAGAAAAATTACACGGCTTTCTAAAACAAGACCAACTGCGATATTGACCCTTTTTTCCCCAGAGAAACTTGAGTCAACAACTGATTTTATTCAGTCAATAAACATTACATTTGAAGGTCTCTGAAGGGTTCGGTTTTTTGATCAAACGCATTTTCCTGAACCGACCACAAAACTACAGCCCCCTCATTCTCTCACTGAGATTCGTTAGCGTTTCTGAGCATCTTTACCGCTGTGGTGTGGAGTTTCATCTTGAACTTCTCCAGGTAAAGCCAGTGCTTGGACTCACTGGGGTCCAGGTCGTGGTAGAAGTCACGGGCTGCATAGCCGAAACTGTGAAACTTTCGGTCAGGAGTCAGGAGGATGGTGGTGGGCGTCTTCTGATTGGATACTCCAGGGTCACCTCCCTCCCATCGCCTGGGAGGAGAAAAAAAAAATTTGACAGACAAGGCAAACCTCCAATTAGAGTTAAAAACATACATACAACGTAGCAATGCAAAAGAACACTATATTCTACTTTGCTGATTGGATCAATAATGCTGCATTGGCTCAGAACCAATCGCAGCCTGGTACTCGCAAAGACAGTGACATAATAATGTATCCTTGCCATAATAAAAACAGGAGGCACACAAAGTGAGAGGGTTTTATGTCATTCTTAGATCAATTTCTGAACATTTTTCTTTGTCCTTTTTGTCCCTTTTCGCCACCACCCATTCCATTCCATTCCATCTGTTCAATAGGACCATGTGTTCTCCATCTCCAAGTAAAACCAAATCCTGTTTATGTCATTTCAATATAAAGTGCATAACAGAAAAAATGGCAAGGGAAAAACACCTAAATGTTTCTCAGAAATCAGCATTTTAATGTGTTTTAGTCACCCAATAGAGACGCCATTCCCATTGAGCAATTCAAGCAGAAACTAAATAAACCTGACTCTGTGCCGCACCCAGGTCAACACAATTTGTGCAATCTTCTACAATCATAAATAACGCAAGCAAGGCTGATAAATGACCAAATGCAGAAAATTGGTGGTACAACCCCCCCACCCCCCGAGATAAAAAAAAAATCAGTTTATGGTCAACCACTTCAGAAGATGGTGATGTAAACATCAGTGTTTTTTTGTAAAGCGAACGCGTGTTGTTTATACATAGAGGCTCCTGTGAAGATATCTGAACTCTGACTCCTATGCAGATAGAGAAAGTCCCAGCGTCGGTAATAAGGAGAACTGTAATGAGCTTAATTCCCGTAGAGACCAGCATATGTGTGCTCAGTAACCCAATAGCGTCTCGCTCAGGGCAATTACGCAACCATGAGCTAATTAGAAAGACTAGGAAATCAATTGGATCGGCTACCGATCTAAATTACTAACGGAGATAAACTAAGGCTCTTGTTCCACCCCAGCAATCAATTGTGCTGATTTAGCCGTAATATTTGCTTTATTAACAAAAAATTTGCTTGACACTTTAAAAATACATTCAAAATACTAGTTTTACAAGTTCTTCAGTTAAACCCCTTTAATTTATGCAATTCCCCGTAACTGTAATGAAAGTGATTACACAAGGAATTGAAATAAACGAAAAAGGCCGTGATAACTGCATCTGGGTACGTGTCTGGGCTCCGCTAACAGAAATCACAGAACGAAAACAAGTTTGCCGATATTTCCCCGTAGTCACAGTCCCAGGTAAATGGTCTTGGTTCGGCAGAAACAGAACCTGCACGGCGACTGTGGTGCTGACGTTTCTGATCTCTGGACGCCTCGAAATTTAAAACATGTTTTAAGTACCACGCATCCCCCCCCCCCCGCCACTCTGACTCTGCAGCACAGACTCACCTCATGGTGTGAATACACTCCAGCTCTTTGGCTCTCCCCCCGCCGCTCTGACTCTGCAGCACAGACTCACCTCATGGTGTGAATACACTCCGGCTCCTTGGCGAAGCTGTAGGCATACCCACTGGATGTGGTGCCGAAGTCAATGGCCACCACGACCACAAAACTCGGCCCCGTGGGCATGTTCTGATCCGAGTCCTTCTGCATGGGGGAAAAAAACAGGATCAGTCCACTCTTGCGCAGGAGGAGAGAGCGTTCAAAACTGCAGCTACTCAAACTGGGGTCCTGTGGTAGGTAAGGTTTCGCTCCAAAGCCCTGAATTAAGCTTTAATCCATGGACATTCATGTTCTTACACAAAAGCAGGTAGAGAAGGAAAGTCTTATATAAAAGAATGTTGTTGTCAGCCCTTACCGTCAAGTGTGAAGGAGACAGAGGGGTAATGCCAGGATCGCCCAGACTTTTAGCAGGAGACGCTGTAGACATGGCATCTAATGAGAGAGGAATTACAGACAATGAGTGTCTGTACTGGCAAAGCGAGCTGGAGCTTTTCAACATGGGTCCGTTTCAATCATTGCCTTTCAATGAAAACAGTACACACGCACTCACGCACCACACACACGCACACGCACCACACACGCAAACGTACACGTTCCCCTTAGCCCGCCACAACACACAAAACATTGCAAATCATTCATGCAACAAATTTCGCACCAAAGACACTGCAGTAACAATCGACTTTCAAAGGCAATGCTAATCAGACACCATGAGCGTCTCTTGGACAGCTTAAGGTCACTCCAAGGAGGCAGGCAAAATCTCAACGTAGCGTCGTGAGATGTCTATCCACTAAGAGGGAGACCAACCCCTTATACATCACCCTGACAGGAATTACTTATGAGGGGAGGAAGCCTGTCACCCTTTTCCTCCGAGACGGGGAAAAAAACGCGTCTGATTTGAAACTACATCGTTAACACAGAGAAATAACGGCAGGCAAATTCTTTGTTGTGCCCCAGTAATTAATTAAAACAAAAACACGCCTCAGTGCAAGAAATTATTCTCACTTAAGGACGTCTTGCCTCGCTCTCTGAAAATTAAATGAGAAATGTTTTAGTCCTCAAAAGCAACACATTAGTCAGGCTGTCTGCACGTCTGTCATTAGCCCGACTGATCGGAGCACCAATATTATCGGGCCGTGCTACGTTTTTCAAACGGCATCGTAATTGGCATCTATTCCTGCAATAATTACACGTACACAAAAACGACTCCAGTTAATTTCATGACAAGGCCATTCGCTAAAAGCGGAATAGAGGAAGCTTGAAAAACAAGCTTATGTTATATCATTCAGGATGAAATGTGTTTACGCCAATAATCTGAAGAAAGAATTGATTACAAAATTCCACCAATGCAGGGAGGTGTGGATTTAGTTTTTATAGTGCTGGAATATGGCACAGCAGCAGAACACAACATCTGTGCAACAATGCTACGGGCAGATAAGAAGTAATCATTCTCACGCATGTCATACTTTACTTTCTTAACAACACAAGGTTTCAGTTGGCTTACCGTAAAGCATATATTTATTAAGGTCGTTTATGACAAAAACCAAAAACACAAGACTGAGGGGATAGACAACAGACAGCCGTGATCATAGGGACAAAAACCAGACAACAGGCAGCCGTGATCATAGGGACAAAAACCAGACAACAGGCAGCCGTGATCATAGGGACAAAAACCAAACACAAGGCTGAGGGGATAGACAACAGACAGCCGTGATCAGAGGGACAAAAACCAGACAACAGGCAGCCGTGATCATAGGGACAAAAACCAAACACAAGGCTGAGGGGATAGACAACAGACAGCTGTGATCATAGGGACAAAAACCGAACATAAGGCTGAGGGGATAGACAACAGACAGCCGTGATCATAGGGACAAAAACCAAACATAAGGCTGAGGGGATAGACAACAGACAGCCGTGATCATAGGGACAAAAACCAAACACAAGACTGAGGGGATAGACAACAGACAGCCGTGATCATAGGGACAAAAACCAAACATAAGGCTGCGGGGATAGACAACAGACAGCCGTGATCATAGGGACAAAAACCGAACACAAGACTGAGGGGATAGACAGACAGCCGTGATCATAGGGACAAAAACCAAACACAAGGCTGAGGGGATAGACAACAGACAGCCGTGATCATAGGGACAAAAACCGAACATAAGGCAGCCGTGATCATAGGGACAAAAACCAAACATAAGGCAGCCGTGATCATAGGGACAAAAACCAAACATAAGGCTGAGGGGATAGACAACAGACAGCCGTGATCATAGGGGCAAAAACCAAACATAAGGCTGACGGACGCACACATATTTTATATAATTCTCTAAACACAACACACGTTGTCTTCCTCACAATTTATTATATTTCAAATTACGTAAAAGGTGTGGTTGTTGCGGTGCCTTTCAACACAGTGACATTTGAAGCGTGCAAGAGACTCTGTCTCTGTCCACAATCTTCATTAGGGTGGCTTAATGGCTGCTGTTGGAAAGGTCTTAAAAACGCACAATAAAAAAAATAAAATAACAGCGCCCGTATATAATAAGTGGCTTAAGATTGTTTCTCAACAGGACATCACGTTGTCTGTCCATTCTCCTCGATTGCTCATCCGTCACCCCTACAGAGAATCGGAGTGGCCAAAATCAACAGACTGCACTTTACAGGGCCATTACGGGACTGAATTAGGGACCACCTGTGGTCAGGCTCAATCTTCCCCCGCCAAATCATGGCCGCCTCGCTCCTCCTCCTTGAAGGACGGCGACACGACAACAAAAGTTATGTCAATACTCGAGGTGTAGAACGGTGACGCGAGCCGGGGGAAACGCGGTCGAGAGATCGGCCGATTGAAGTACTGCTCATTAATCTCTGTTTCCCCCCCAGCAGGTTTTTTTTCTTCCTCCGAGTTAAAAGAGCTAGTTTGTTTACACGCTCACGACGAATACTGGGTGGGATGTTCCGACTTCGCCGCGTTCGATTCTGCAAGGCGGCTGCTGCAAAGTCTGTGTGTTCATGTTTGCCTGGGGAAACAAACGGGTACGTTTGATTCGGCCCTTGTTACCCTTAACGCCGTTTTGTAATCTTTTAATGGACCACTTTTAAAATTTAACTGGAAGGATTTATGCATTTAAAACCTTGTTTTCATCGCGAAGTTGCAGAAACACTTAACAAAAATTGAGGCGTTGGAATGGGCAAGGGGTGCCGGGCTGCTAAGCCAACGAAAAGGCTTTCTGTTAGCATGAAACTCCTGCAAGTACGACTCCCTTTACTAACATTAAAAGTCCTGCTGATTTATACCCGTCAGTTTAATATCGTAAATATTATTCGTTAAGGGTGGTCTGCCGTCGTAAACACCGGCAGATAAAACCGCTCACGCATCGGGTCATCGGGTCTATGAGATCCAACGCGGATAAAGCCAAGCAGAGACCCAAGTTGGACAGTATGCCATGAGAAAGACAACAACACTGTATATCTAGGGGGTTTCGGTGCGATTCAAAAAAAATTTAAATTGACATCCAACGGTCCAAACTCAAGTCCAGAAATGACTGCTCCAGTGAGCTTCTGGACACAAAACAGTGAAGTCGAGCACACGAACGCACAGCGTATCCGGCCCCGCCTCCTCCGTCTGCGCGCCAGCAGAGCGCTCTTCCACGGAATGTTACACAAAAATTCAGACAGGAAGCAGAAAGGGTCAAGGGTCACAACTCCCTGGAGAAGCTCATCCGAGCTGAACTGCACTAAAAACCTCAACTGAAACCCGTGGCAGCTTTTAGGAGACTTAAGAGATGGACTGGAGAGAATTCGAAGGGAGTTTAGCGGGTTCGGCCGAACCGTAGCGTGCATCCCTTAAATCTTTCATTCCTCCCCACCATGCCGCTGATGTTTAAATATTAAGCGTTTCAGTTCTGCTGACATTTCAGTACAGGCCCCTTTTCCAAAGCCCGAGGTTCTGTCCCGTTCGCTCAGCGCAGTTCTTCGATAAGGCAGAATCAACACGAACACACATACACACACACACACACACACACACACAGTAATACACACACACTTACACAAACACAGTTACACACACACACACAGTAATACACACACACACACACACACACACACAGTAATACACACACAGTAATACACACACACACACACAGTAATACACACACAGTAATACACACACACACAGTAATACACACACAGTTACACAAACACAGTTACACAAACACAGTTACACACACACAGTAATACACACACAGTAATACACACACACACACACACAGTAATACACACACAGTAATACAAACACACACAGTAATACACACACAGTTACACAAACACAGTTACACACACACACACACACACACACACCCTCTTCAAGGTTGGAGGCTCGTCTCTAAACGAGAAGCGGGAGAATGGAGGATGACCCTCAGCGCCGGTGACTCAGGACAGCACAACGACAGACCACAGGCACAGGCACTCTGTACATCTGGGCTAAAACGGGAATATCCTGTTTTAAGGACAGCTCTACGAGTCGAGGACTTCCCGTGGTTAATCCTTGGCAAGGCCTTCCCATCTCATAAAAGACTGTGGAAGAATGCCGTGCATTAGCAGCGCCTGGTAACCATCGCAAGGTTAAAAGAGTGAAGGTTTTTTTTTTTAATCGGAGTAAAGGTTAGAGATTGGTATAAAAGCCCTTTATGTCTGGCAGCCAGCATGAAAAATACATAGTCATGTTTCTTGCAGGGTTTTTCAGGTGCTACTTTTGCAATCAATTGACAGTCTGATAATGGAATCACATGCAATAAAAATATTCTATGCTCCCGCACAGACCTGTGATTAGGTGCTAAATTTGATAATCAAATACATCTGATATGATTTGATAGCATACCGAGAAGATGGCAAAGAAGAGTTTTAAATAATGAGACGGGTCGGGGGGCTGGCAGGGGTTAAACTAAAGCACGGCAGAAAACAGAAAAGCCAAAAACATCTGATTGAGACGGCGTTTTCACGTGTCCACCGCCACAGGAAGGAGGAGGAAAGAGACCGAATGAAAGCAGGGCATTGAGGACGGTCGTCCGTCCCAATTCTCCCAGCCTTTGAGCGAGCGGCCCATTCACACTGGTGCCACAGCAGGCTACCAGCGGGGCCGGGAGGCAGGGGCTCCGTTTCAACGCCGTCCAGCTGGCCGTCATCCCAGCATGCAACGTGGAGCGACAGACGGGGCCCGTGCAGCCCCCGTCAGACACACACACACACACAGTTACACACACACACACACACACACACACGTTACACACACACACACACACACACGCAGAGACACACACACACACACACACACACACACACACGTTACACACACACACACACACACGCAGAGACACACACACACACACACACACACACACACACACACTCACACAGATAAACACACACACAGAAACACACACACACACACAGATACACACACACACA
>JAOYSI010010004.1:0-10595 GCA_025775065.1 Hiodon alosoides
GTGTGTGTGTGTGTGTGTGTGTGTGTGTGTGTGTGTGTGTGTGTGTGTGTGTGTGTGTGTGTGTGTTTGTGTGTATACCTGTGTGTGTGTGTGTGTGTGTGTGTGTGTGTGCGTGTGTGTGTGTGTGTGTATACCAGTGTGGTGTGTGTGTGTGTGTGTTTGTGTGTGTATATACAAGTGTGGTGTGTGTGTGTGTGTGTGTATACCAGTGTGGTGTGTGTGTGTGTGTGTGTGTTTGTGTGTGTATATACCAGTGTGGTGCGTGTATGCCAGAGTGGTGTGTGCGTGTGTGAATGTTTGTGTGGTTGTGTGTGGTGTGTGGTTGTGTGTGTGTGTGTGTGTGTGTGTGCGTGTGTGTGTGTGTTTGTGTATATACCAGAGTGGTGTGTGCGTGTGTGTGTGTATGCCAGTGTGGTGTGTGTGTGTGTGCGTGTCTGTGTGTCTTCCCCTGCGCCCATGTCCCACAGAATCAGCAGGTAGTATTATGGTGTGACAGAGGGATGGGGTCTCGACAGAATACACCTGCTACCCAATACATCTTACTTTAACCACTTCTGTTTCCTATTCAGTTATGTGATGGAGTCTGTGATATATTATGACTGAATCCTGTGTAAAGAGAAACCTGTGTAATGCCCATACTCAGGCTTGGATTTGCACTGTTTGTTTTTGTTGTTGCTCATTATTTTAATCTTTAGTGGACCAACATACCCAAAATCTGTGCGTGAGCTGCAGCCATTGGTCCTAGGACAAAAATGTCATAACACTTCGTCTTTATACATGCAAACTTGTATATTAAAAACCTTTAAGCCCTGTAGTTTAATCCTGTTCCATAATCTGAATAACCCATGATGACTAGCCTAAATCCCTGTTTCAGATGGGTAGCCATGGATTATTACTCAAGACAGCATCTGAAACTGTGAATCAGAGACTACACTCTTATTTTATTTATCTTATTTTAAGTCCAGAAGAAACCTCTCAACATGGTCAGTAGATCCAGATATGACCTGGCTCAACGGGCACCTGTCAAGTAGCTTGTCTCAGCCAGTGTGAATTTGGCCAGATGATGGAGAAGGGGGTTGCCTTTGAGTGAGCAAACGATGGTTAGTGTGGATTTAAAGAAAGTATCATGGCTCTTAAAGACTGCGTAATGAAGGTCTGTAAATAAATCAGATTGGATCTGGGAAAAACCGGGATTTATTTTCTGTAGGAGTGATTTGCTCCTATCTCACTGCCCCCCGGGAGCAGGAGCATTATGTGAAGCTTCCGCGATATGGAGCTGAGACCCAGCCGCGCCACCGATCGATAGCCGGCCTCTGAAGCTTGCCTGATTGATTTCCAGAAGCCATTGCCTGGGAGCGCGCCCCTCCAGAATCGCCAAGCGACGTTCTCCTTCAGGTTCCATGCTGAGTGGGGCAGTCCTCACCAGGCACGTTCATGACTCATATCAAGCGCTATTAGGGCCTGTGGGGGGGCCTGTGCTTCTGAGTGAACACCAGCTTTTTGAAAGCCTTCCAGAGGTTCCAAAATGGCCCAGTGTACGTTCCAGGGCCTCTGTGGAAACCGCTCGCTAAATGGATGCTGTCCCCTGACAAGCTGGTTTATTGCTTGTGAAGTTGTGACAGGATTGGATAAGTAGCGCCAAGACGTAGAGCCTTTGTGACCTTTTCAGAAAACACTGCTGACGGTGTTTGGACCTGGTTTGCGCTATGGATTTGTGGAATGGTGATTGGCGGCCACCCCCACCATCAGATGAAGCAGTGTGCAAGTCTGGGGAACTGTCAGCTCTTGCATAACCATCTCCTCGCACGGTTACATAATGCTCAGAGTGTACAGGGGCCAGTGTACCAAACCCACAACGACTCTCACCGGAGGTTAACCTCGCTGCTGCGTTGTTAGTGAAAGGGAAACCCAATCCACTTCCTGTCCTGGTGCAGAAGTGCCGCTCTCGGGGTGGTGGGGGCGATGGGCTGAAAACCCGGTAATCTGTAATCTGGCTCCCAGGACCCCCACCCCCCCCCCCCCTCAGCCTTAAGAACCAGCCCAACACGGGCAGATGACCACGCGTCAGGGACACTGCTGCCTCCAGGTTACACCATGGCGCTGTGACCCCTCAGGTCAGATGCTCAGATGGCCAGATTTGAAGCAGAACGATGGCCTCTTCAGGGATATGGGACATAATAATAGAAGATTGCTATGGTGTTGGATGTGTGTGTGTGTGTCTGTGCGTGTGGGTGTGTGTGTGTGGTTTTGCTTAGTTTAAACCTAACTGAGCACTGGAAGAGTTTACCGTAAGTCTTTTAGCGTTTTACAAATGAACCTAAACTAGATTACTGAATAGTAATATTTCAATTACGTTTCCTGTGGATTAAACACCTCCTTTTTTTGTGCTTTTGACGGTGTAATGATTTGTAAGTTATCGCTGTATTCCTCAGCACGCAATTAAACTTTTGGCTCGCTCGGAACCTGGAGCCAGTAGGGCGATGATACATCCGTGCCCTTGGAAAACTCGGGAAGAAACTCGGAAAAAAAAAAAAAAGGCTTTATTTTTATAGCCTTGAGTCCTGGCAACGGCGTTATTACTTTTTCAATAGCGACCGTAATGGAATGTAGCAGCGGCGTCCTCTCAGCTGTAGGCCTCTCAGACAGGGGGACAGAGGTGAGACCTCCTCTTACGGGGGCTGACTGTTAGGTGGGGTACAGTAGTCCCTGAATCAGAGGCTCGGAACTCAGCCGTGAATTTGCCTGGGACTGCTGTTATTATAAATGGGTCGGAGCTGATACTTTCTTCAAGGGCATGGAATGTCTTGTGCCAGGGCCAAAAAATCACTCTGTATGAGTCTGGAAATGCTTCATTGAGTTGGGGGCTAAATCCAACAGATCCTGTCCCGAGACCAAGGCAGGCTGTGAGCGGGAACTGAGAACACAATGTCATACCAGATCAAAGGAGAGTTTGTCTATTAAAGCTGGATGGGGTGTGGATGAAACCCAGGCTCCTCTACTCAACCTTGAAATGTACACAAATGATCATGGCCTAACTGGGTACAGATGCATGGTTTTGGAGGGTTACTGTATCCTTTGGGACTAAGGAGGAAAAAAGGGAAAGTAGAAAGTGTCATGAATTTTCCTTTCATTCCTCTGAATTCAAGTCCAACTGATGGAAAAATGTGTTTTTAAAAAAAACCAAACTTACATGCTTGGCTTACAGAATCTGCAGCTCAGTTTTCAGTCCAGCCCTCTGCAGAAACGCAAACACGAGTTACCTGTGGTGATGGAGAGAACAGCATTTGTATTGGATGGCTGGATCCAGAGCTGTGAAGATGCAGCACAGGTCCTTTATTTAAACGATCAGGTGCTTGTCCCGGGATTGAAATGGTGGGACAGGCAGTTCAATAAGCAGAGGAACAAAGAAAGGCAGGATCTTTCAAGCGTGTCACACCCACTGAATCCACCAGCGGGACATGTTATCTATCAACTACCAGTCTTCTTTTCACTCTTCGATATTTACAGATTTTTAAAAATGTTTTTGGGCAACACCAAATTGCAGAACAGGAAGTTCTCTCTCTCTCTCTCTCTCTCTCTCTCTCTCTCTCTCTCTCTCTCTCTCTCTCTGTCTTTCACGACTGGCATGACCCAACAAAACCCGGCACATGAGATTTGGGATATGAGATTCACTGTGGAAGCACGGATGGAAATCTTGCAGTTCTTGCCAAGCAGTTTGTAGCTACACCGTCTCATGTTCCATCTGTACATGCAGGGCTGCTGGAATGGACACGTGCACAAGGTTATTCTCTTGTAGCTAGGAAATGGAGAATTCTGTAGTTTTTACTTAGTAAGTCAGACGCATGTATACAGACAACAGTAAGGGCTGATATGTCCATAATTAAAATGTTAGATGCTCCTACAGTTTTTTGCAAACATGGCAAATGTCCATCAAACTCCTCTATGTTCACTGATCGCAGTCAACAGATGTAGATGAAGTGTGATCAAAGGGGTCGGACCGGGACGGGGGCCCATTACATTCTTGGCGTTGGCACCTGGGCTCAGCTGATGCTGAATAATGGCCGCCCCCATAGCCAGGATCTGGTGTGAGATCATCTGGAGGGATGATCCGATTTCTGCACCCTAATTACATTCTCAGCAGTCTGTTCTCACCTGTCTGGGAGGCTGATTTCCTCTCTGCCCATCTGCTTTTGCTTAAGGCCATTAATGTTTCCGTTCTTAAGCGATGTGTAAAGTGTTAGGTGTTTTCGCAAAGTGAAATGACTTTTCCCCCTGTCTTTAATGGGTTTGCTGGGGGATTCCTGCCCATTTCCCGTCTCACCACACACACAAACAATATATTGTGTAACCCCTAAAGGGTTGTTGTATTTGGATTGTAATTTTTTCTCTCTGCAAGGCCAATTTCGTTATTACTGATCTAATCCAGTTGAAGAACAATACATATTTATATTCTTAATGGATTCAAGCAATTAAAAAAAAAAAAAAGCTAGTGGAAACCAAAATGAGTTTTCTGAAAGAATATTGATGCAAACTGCCAAATCCACAAGCGTAAAATAGTCAGCCCTGTTCTATGAACAATTATGGCAATACATTTAAACATTGCAAGGAGATTTTAGTTTCTGTCCGCCACTAATGACCTACCAACTGTTTTGTTATTTTTCAGCCTGTGGTTTTTTAATTATTTTTCAAATGAACGCTGAGCCTTTGGGTTTGCTTGGGGATTTCTTCTCTTGCCCACCAAGTTCTGTTTTGTTATTATAGGGGTTTTCTATAACTACCTTTACCAACTGAGCCCTTCTGCTTCTTCTTTCAACCTCATTCCGTTAGGGTTAGCAGAAACTTAGCCAAGGCCTCCTTGGTGGTGGTGTACTTCACAGATGGTTAGTGTTGTCTCGATCTTTGGTGTACTTCACAGATGGGTAGCGTTGTCTCGACCTTTGGTGTACTTCACAGATGGGTAGCGTTGTCTCGATCTTTGGTGTACTTCACAGATTGGTAGCGTTGTCTCGATCTTTGGTGTACTTCACAGATGGGTAGTGTTGTCTCGATCTTTGGTGTACTTCACAGATGGGTAGCGTTGTCTCGATCTTTGGTGTACTTCACAGATGGGTAGCGTTGTCTCGATCTTTGGTGTACTGCACAGATGAGTAGCGTTGTCTCAATCTTTGGTGTATTTCACAGATTGGTAGCGTTGTCTCGATCTTTGGTGTACTTCACAGATGGGTTGTGTTGTCTCGATCTTTGGTGTACTTCACAGATGGGTAGCGCTGTCTCGATCGTTGGTGTACTGCACAGATCTGTTATAATACAATGTTGTGCAAAAGTCTTAGGCACATGTGAAGAAATTCTGTAAAGCGAACATGCTTTCAAATATGATGAAATGAAAAGTTTCTGAACATAAAAAAATCTATAAAGAAAAGTGAACATTAAAAAATAAATAAATAAATATATTCTATATTTGGTGTGCCTTTAAAACTGCATTAATTCGCTTAGGCACACTGTCGTGCAGTTTTATTAGACAATTGGCAGGTGGATTGTTCTGAGCATCTTGGAGAACTTTCCACAGTTCTTCTACAGACTTTGGCTGTCTCGCTTGCAGCTGCCTGTCCAGGTAATCCCAGAGAGCCTCGATGATGTTGAGATCAGGGCTCTGTGGAGGCCAAACCATCTGTTGCAGAACTCTTTGTTCTTCTTTCGGAAAAGGAATATTTGGAAATCTAAAATTGTTTCTACTGACACAAAAACAAACATATAAGACTACATTTATGTAAAACCTAGGGTGCTTGAGACTTTTGCTCAGTACTGTATATTCTTTGCGATGTATTATAGATCTTGTTGTACACAGCCCTGGTAAAAACAGCGGTAGGGCAGAGCAGAGGTCTTGGTTCGTGACCAGTGGATTCTGCCCGTGGCTTGTTTCTGTGAAAATGTATTGCAAGGTTAGAAGTACTGGAGCTGGAAGGTGGATCTCGGTGTGCCCTGCAGTGACCCTTGTGGTCGAAGCAGAGTCGTCATGTAGGCGCTGTTTTTGTGTGTTTCCGTGTCATGGGGCCGTGGGGAAATGAATTTAGTAACTTCATTTGCTTTTGACGGTTCTTTTATTTGGGCAGTGTCGTTGGTGCACCCTGCAGTGAGGCTAACGTTGGAGCAGAGGCTGGTCTTGCCCGAGAGAAAGAGAGGGAAGAGGTGTTTTTGTTCAGGTGTCACACCATGTCGCTGGCGTTAGGGAGGTGAACACCGCGGCCACCGGCTGACTCTGTGGGTACTGCTGAGTCACAAAGTGCCTTGCCGCGTTCAGCGCTAGCCTAATGAGAACATACATTCATCCAGAGTATAATATCCTCTTTTAAAACTTGTTTCATCAATCTGAGGAAACAAGACTGTGTGAGTAGGATTTTAAAATGAAGAAAGAAGGAGAATTTATATTTCGGAGGCTTCCCTCGTCGTATTTCTTCACTGGAGAACCTATCCCCCGTCCCCCCTAAAGCATTATGTTGATTCCTAATAAAATATTAAGGCAATAATACTATTTCTTTCTGACAGAGGCTTACAATAAATTATTTTAAAAAGATGTTCTTACTCTGTGGGGAGAGGGGAAAGAAACCCCTAAACAAAAGCAATAACAACGCTGAGACTACAAACAGCTGTCCTTGCAGTTTTTCTTACTCCTCTAAGACTTGCTCTTTTTTATTACAGCGGAGCCGTCGAGAAGTCTGTGTAGCATCAGGATCGCTATAAAACATATCACTATAAAAATGGTTGTTTGTTAATGTTTACGGTCGCGTCTCGCCTGTGTCACGGTCGCGTTTCGCCTGTGTCACGGTTGCGTCTCGCCTGATTCACGGTCGCGTCTCGCCTGTGTCACGGTCGCGTCTCGCCTATGCAGCATCAGGATCGCTATAAAACATATCACTATAAAAACGGTTGTTTGTTAGTGTTTACGGTCGCGTCTCGCCTGTGTCACGGTCGCGTCTCGCCTGTGCTGCATCAGGATCGCTATAAAACATATCACTATAAAAACGGTTGTTTGTTAATGTTTATTCATGTCGCCCAAGTCCATGTCTTTCACTTGGAGTTGAATGTTGCAGAACTGAAATCATATTGAGCGCTCAATTGGAAGTCCGGTTTGCCAACGCTGGAATACTGAGAGGCTACGTCACAAAGCGTTCTAGCTGTGCGTGGTTCCGTCTCGCCTGTGTCACGGTCGCGTCTCGCCTGGGTCACGGTCGCGTCTCGCCTGTGTCATAGTCTCGCCGGTGTTACGGTCGCATCTCGCCTGATTCACAGTCGCGTCTCGCCTGTGTCACGGTTGGATCTCGCCTGTGTCACGGTCTTGTCTCGCCTGTGTCACGGTCACGGTCTCGCCTGTGTCACGGTCGTGTCTCGCCTGTGTCTCGGTCGCGTCTCGCCTGGGTCAAGGTCGCGTCTCGCCTGTGTCATGGTCTTGCCTGTGTTACGGTCGCGTCTCGCCTGATTCACAGACGCGTCTCGCCTGTGTCACGGTCGCGTCTCGCCTGATTCACGGTCGCGTCTCGCCTGATTCACGGTCGCGTCTCGCCTGTGTCACGGTCGCGTCTGACCTGCCCGTCTCTGTGTCCCCATCAGAGCCCCAGTGCAACTGCAGCGGCGAGGGTGTTCTGGACCCTGACGGATGTGAGGAGGTGACGGGTCGGTGCTCCTGCCTGCCGGGGTTCGCGGGCCCACAGTGTGAGGCCTGCGAGCCGGGCCACTTCTCCAACAGCTCCACCGCTTGCCTGCCCTGCGGCTGCGACACGTTCGGCGCCGTAGACCGCCTCTGCGACAGGTGAGGCATTCCCATCGCATTCCAGCGCCGCCAGGCCCCCTGTTGGCGGAACACACCAGGGGGTTTTGCGTTAAGCCAGACTGAATTCAAAACCAAAATCACAGAAGTGTGTTAACACTATTTTTACAGATATCATTTAGTTTTGTCCATCTGCCCTTAAAGCTGTGTGTTGGTGCAATGTCGATAGGCAGCCTAATAGAGTGATACTTAAGCACTTTAGGGCCATAAATCTTGTTGGTTTATATTACAGCTCAGCTCTTAATGTTTAATGAAAGGGTTTCTTTGGCCAGGTGTCTATTCACCTGATACTCCAGCTGAATTTCACCCCATGATTGGAAGGTAGCTCTAAAAACTGCAGGGTTTGGAGATGGTCTGGAGATATCAGCCTCTGCGGGTCTAAGCAACAAGGCCACTGCTAGTGTCAAGACACAGCGTAGACCACAGGTACTTCCCTGTTCCTGTAACGCTTTCACCTTCGCTTCCGTAGAAGGACAATTATATTATTTAGTGCAACAGTTCAGGTCTGTTGATTCCGCCATGACCCGATCCCGTATATACCCAAAGTATGTATACCAATACTCGTAGTGAAAGTGAAACCTAAAGACGGAAATGTGGGCCTTTGTGTTGAAAGTGCTTTTCATTCCACTCAAAACAATGAGACTTAAACGCTTGTGGATTCAAAGTCAATTCCAGATTCCATTCAAAGCTATACTTATAATATTCACTGCCAACTCTGACAATAGTTGCTGTTGCAAATGCCAGGTGTAATTCGAAATTTCATTGTTAAAATACTTTTAAATTGAATTAGGGATTAATAGTAGGTCTGATTCAATCAGGCACTGTATTCTCAATTTCCCTCGCTGTACCACAAGGATGCTTTGTGGGCATTAGATATTTACACATTGTGTGGCAGGATATCCTGTGGATAATATGGCACCCGGGGAAGTTACTCCAAAACGCAGCAATGTTGTTCAAACACACAACCTGAGCTGTTTGGTCCGATATCGTCGGGCAGAAAAACGCCAAGCCTGAAACGACAGGGCGAATGAGAGAGAGAGCCAGGCCTTTGTGGCCTTGTGGTTACAGAAATAGCTGCTGTATTTCTGCTGTGTCTGACCATGGTGAGGAATCTCACTGGTCAGATAGCTGACTCCGCACCCTGGCGGTATTGTTTTCGCGTCCTCTGGCAGTCTGAATGGCATTTCTAGCTGCGCAGTGGGTCGAGATCTTTCAGAGGCAGTTGGGCTTCCGAACGCCCCGTGTCAGCTCGCTTCTCGCGCGGCCCGCGCCAGCGCGCTACTCGCGCGCCCCGCGCCAGCTCGCTTCTCGCACGCTGTCTGGAGTTTCCTGTGCGTGCCATGCTAACACCCCGACTGTATTCACTTTGGGCTGGGGGGGGGCTTTCCTTTCACGCTCAGCCTCTGCGGTGTTTCCCCATGTCTGTTGGAAGGGGCTTTGCACTGACTGACAACTTTTACACGCTCAACAAATGGGTGACCGTACAGAGTGCAGGTGGTGTATTGATCCATTTGCTGGGCAGATAAACGGTAGGTTGCAGGGTCAAATCTTCGTGAGCCCTGTGTAAGTGTATCTGCTTAGTAGTGTACGGTGAAGAGTGAATCCCCTTCTGGGTCAATGGAGCTGTGGGTGTAATCAGCAGTTGTCCAGATACATGAAAGCCCTGGAAGCCAGCCCAATTTTCAGTTTCGCGATTTCTGTCACTTCCTGGTGTGTGATGGACGTGCACACTATGCCCCTTTGTGGTTCTCCACACGAATGGAAACCCTCCATTACCCCACCCTTTATTATATTACCATATTTCTATATGAGGTCATTTGATGATTTGACTGAATTCCTTTGTGTTATCGGTTGAATCAATTTTTTTGCATAAAATCTGACATTTATATCGGCAAGTGATCCTACTTTAATAATGAGATTAGGTTATGTAACCGGCAAATGACAAAGCTTCTTTTGACTTGGTGGAGATGATTTTCCCAGCACACACCAGAGTTAAATGTTGCTCATTTTGCCTTGACTGAATACATGCATTATGCCCGAACGGTTTTATTCATGAGGCAAACGCTGGTTTTTTTAATATTCAATTGCTGTGGGTGAAATATTTGGCCTTTAATTTATTCTTATCTTGCAAGGCGCATCTGGTGTGAAGTTATACTCCTGTGTGATGGTGAAAATCAACAAATATAGTGGCTATAAAAAGTTAACCGTAATTCATTTCTAATCATTCTTTGTGTGTAGCAATAATCCTACTAAAATTTTGATTCCACGTTGAAACACAATGAAATGTTGAAAAGTCCAACACTGGGGAATACCATATAATCGCAACCCCTGTTGTACTCTTCCTGGGGGTAAATTGTACACATTGACTTTGACTTAGTGTACTTAGGTAAATGCACTGTAGACAGCTGAGATTATTAATAAGGGCTTTTACTTGATGAGAAAGAACAGGAAAGACCACATGGTAAACTGAATCCGTGCTCACCAGGGTCGCTCCGCAATGAGATTGAGTGGTCTCTTATTAAAGCCTTTGCCTCCCACTGACAGACCTCGGTTTCTCCGACCATGTGGGTTAACGTTCTGGGAGCTGGTGCCTTTCTCTCCAGCGGAGGTCAGGAGGCCATGCAGGCGAGGTGGCCGTGGGGTACAGACGGAGGGCCGTCCTGCCCCTGGACCCGCCGCTGCAGCATCAGTCACAATCCCGCTCAGACTGTCTGAGCCGAGCCCCCGCCCCCCCGCGGGGGCGGCCCCGCCCCCCCCCGCGCCCCCCCCGCGC
>JAOYSI010010005.1:0-10594 GCA_025775065.1 Hiodon alosoides
TAACCAGGGTATGGGTGTCGGGCAGGCCCCCCCCCCCCCCCCCCCCCCCCACCAGCTCGGGGGAAGCAGACGCCCTCGTGGCAGGCCAACACACAGCTCCTCTACATCTGCCTCTCAGGGCTGGGTGGGAATGGGGTCCCTGGGACATGTCTGCAGCGTTGGGGGTTGGCGCACCGGGAACGGGCTGCTCTTTCGCCGTTGTGGAAGGTGGGTGCGTTGGATGTCGGCGCTGGTGACTGTGTTAAGCGTGCCACACAGCGCAAGGATTTCGAATTCACCGAAGCAGCGACAGAAATTCTCCTGAGGATGTGGTTGATTTTCACACGTCGCTCTGTCGGGCTGATTGTTTGTACTTAGCTCTTCTCGTATTAATCGTGTATAACTTCAGATTCAAAGCTAAGCCTTTGTGACTGGCAGTCTGATCTGTTCAGCGGGGAGCAAAACGGTCTTATTGTACTGTTTAAAGGTTGGTTTGTGACTTGGTTTTGTCTGAATTACTCACTGAAGCTGTGCGACTTATTTCTCATGTGGTGTCGACTTCATTACTTTACAGAAAGAAAGTTGCATTTTCAATCTCGCTTTAGTAATATCTGTGTGTTTGCGCTTATGCAAATGTGCAACTTTGTTAAAATGATGTTGCGTAAGTTTTCCTGCGGTATTGAGACTAGACTTGCGCTTGTGGTATCTGAGGGGTCAGGAGCGTGTCTGCTGAGCAGTTGTCAGTTGTTTTGAGTGTCTGTGGTTTTTCTAAGTGTTTTTGGAGCTTCCCCCTCGGCCTGGAGATTCATGCGGAAACCGAGTGATTACAAGAGCATTAATCATGTTTCTAGGGCTTGGCGCCTCCCCCGAGTTCCTGGCTTTGGTGGCGCCCCCTAGAGGCCGCGGGACACTCGGCTGAGTTGAACCCACGAACCACCTTTGGGTTCATCATGGTAAATCTGTGTCTGCAGTCAGACAGGACAAAAAGAAAACGCAGGGTGGAGAATAATCCACCAGAGATATCCACCAGATGGCTTCACCATAGCTGTCTCGGAGAGGCTGATCACGGCTGGGTAACACTGCTTGATGACATCGAGGGTGGGCTGTAACAGCGGTGATGTACGGTGCTGCTATGTCATTTGGGGTTCTGTGATTACACAGCAAATTGCCCGGAATGCACAACTGTTGTGCCAGTATGTATAAAGTTCAGATTTTGAAAAACACTTGGGTTAATATTGAGATGAAAAAAGACGGGGGGAGATAAGTGCTTACCTTCCTCCTAATTTTTACTCGCGTTTCGAGAATGCTAATCTTTAATGCGCTGGTAAAAGTCAGGCTCCTTCGCCTTCCATGGACTACATTTACCAGACGTCGAACAGCTTCAGGAGGAGTCGTGTAAGGATTGTACGAGCTGCTGGGCCAATATAGGCCACCATTAATATATAAATGAATGCGTGTGCGGGGCTTGGGCCTATTTTCTCTGGTTGTTTGTCCAGGGTTCCTATTCTGCAGTGCTCAGACTAATGTGATTAACTACCGCTGATGCTACACTGTGAGCTGTTTTTGTCTGGCCTGGTATAGAATGGCCTAGCCAGCGCCAGACTGTACCAGTGTTTCAGCTTTGAACCTGAAAGTCATGTTCGTTGGCCGGAGGTTTTAATTCTTCTGGCGATCGACGTGTGACATGTCCACTCGGTAAACATCGTTAAACTCCTTGCCTGTGAAAATTGGAGACCCTCGTGGGTTAAGCGGAATGAATGTGCGGTACAAAGTTACAGACTCTGTGACTTGCGGTGTCTCGCTTCCGAGCGGTGTTGGACGCTGTGCGGTCACCGGGGGCAGGATAGGGAACGGGCCGAGGCGAGGTTCCCTCCCGGTGGTGTGAGTTTGAATTCTGACCGGTCCCTGCCCCGTCAATTTCACAATCTAGGTGTGTAGACTCTAAGCTTTCTCAGTTTACGCTAGTGAAAAGCTGCGTGCCTTGTGCTCTAGGTGTGTAGTGTCTAAGCTTTCTCAGTTTACGCTAGTGAAAAGCTGCGTGCCTTGTGCTCTAGGTGTGTAGTGTCTAGTTCAGTGGGCGGAGGATCACGCAGGTCCTGGCACGGGGGGGGTGTGAAAGGGCGTAATGAGGCTTGGGTCGTCGCTGCAGGCTCTGTTACCATGACACCAGCCGTCACAGGCTGGCCTGTCGACGTCCCTGTCTTTCTGTTGTGTCTAATCAGAACTGTCCCCTCAAGGGGCCGATTTTTAGGGGTTGGCCATTTATTATTCTAAATAATAGCGGCACAATTTCTGTTAAATTCAGCCCTGAGTTGTGGCTGTCGGAGGTTTGTTTCTCTGCCGAGTTGACTGGAGTGTATAAACTGCTGAATGTTCATCGCTGTTTCAGGTGCCTACAGATGTTTATGTCAGCTCATCACTCCACATAGAGTTGGTGGGGAGAAACGTGTAGGTCTATATTAAACCATTTATTTATTTATTTATTTATTGCATCGGATTGGAGAGTCATTCCCAGACTGTCCGGTTTGGCCCATGCTTACGCAACAGCGGGGGGGAGGGGCTTGCACTTTCAGCGCCCGCGACTCCGGGTGCGAATCTGCTTTTGCTCCGTCCTTCAACCTCCGCTCAACTCTGTCTCCCCAGCAGGCGGCGCCGTGCCGGAGGGGGTGAATGCGGGTGTGACGGGGGACGGGTCTGTCCTGCCCCAGGGAGCGCACCATGACCTCTGTGGTGGTGGTGGACGGAGGGGGATCGTCGCTGGAGTATGTCGGCACCATGGAAGATGCCCAGCAGGTGAGGATCGGGCCACTCAACTGTCTGACCTTTTACACCTGTCTGTGACACCCGCGTGCACCTAAACACCCAGCAGAACCCATGAGCAATGGAGTATATTAATAACACTGTTACAAATATACTGATCCATCCGTCATTGGATTCCAGCGTGTGCATGGTAAACAATGCTGTGATTTGTTCTGACCTGGTAACATTTTGCATTTATTTTAGCATTCGGTATGAGGTTTTTTCAGATAAAATGTTTGAAATTCTGGAACTGGGTTTGGAAACTCTAAGATCATTTTAGTTTTTTCAATTTAGTTTAGCTCCTTAATATCCTGCATGCGCACTAAATGCTTGAAAACTCCTGCTGTATGAATAGATTAATTTAAGTTTCTATCAACTGTGGATACGTTTTCTGCACCAAAGCCAGGTGCGTTGTGTATTGACAAGCCACTTGTTTCTGTTTCCGATCCACGGTTCATTCACATGTTATGATTAGCTGGGATGAACGCCAGCGTGCAAAGCCAATATGCAAATTAAATTATAGGCTGCATTCCTTCTTCAAGTTTCAGTCATTTCCGCCCCCATCACTCCTTGGCCATATTGCTATAAGGGCGGCAGTACCAGGGGGTGTGGCCAGAGGGCGCTCTCTCATCTCTCGCCTCTCCCCACAGGGTGAGGATCAGTACCCGGCTGTGATCGTGGAACCCATGCCCAGCGCCCGCCTGGAGCAGTGCTACGCCGCGCAGGTGCTGGTGTACGACGATGACAACACCTTCCTGCTGCAGGACGTGGCAGAGGAGCAGGTGGTGGAGACCGAGGTGGCGGAGGCCGGTGAGGAGCACCACCTTTTCCTTTCCACTGCACCACACGACACGCGATAGCGCTAGGTGCTTCTGAACAAGACGTCAACCCCTCATGAGGAGCAAAAGGGGGGGGGGGGGATTACTCATTTCAGGTTGTTAAGGACACTGGTGCGTCTGCGATGGTGCAGTGAAACTCAGCAGAAATTGTAAACTCACCATTACTGCAGAGCGCTCTCTCTATTTCTGCTGAATGTCCTTAAGGGTGTCGGTTTTCTACTTCCATTTCCTGCATGCATTTTGCACTTAAAATGAAGTTTAGGCGAGTGAATTTTCTGGCACAGTATTAATCTCACCGACCCAAATGTGACTCAATGACTTAATGGGCCTCATGAGTAAGTAAATGACAGGTTTTTGCATAGTTTGCACACACAGCCTTGCACCAAGCATGGTAGGATACCAAGCCGTGAAATGAAATATTACCAAAGTTAGCCATGCTGTGGGCCTCTTGCCCAAAAGCTTCAGTTCCATTGGCACAGTGCAGTAAAGCAAAGTGGTTCATTTATGATTGGCCTTTTTTGGCGGGTAATGCTCAGATTAATTTATAAGTTTGTTCAAGGTAAGATTGTTGTTAATAATTGTTTGGTCGTCGTTCTCCTATTAGTAGAGGGTCCTTGCTGCACTTACTTTGTAGGCCTGGTTCCGTCAGAAACGAGGTGCTGAGTGGGTTATGTGCCATGTGTGATCAAGCCTGGTATTGGACCGAGTTGGGACGGACGGTGGGTTGTCAGCAGAACACTGGGTGCCGATTGACCACAGCCATGTTTGACTGTTGGTATGAGGTGAAGCACTGGTCAGTAAGCACTGGTCTCCGCCTTGCTACTCTGCCATGTTTCCCCGTGTCTTTCTGATTGTGCGCTGGTCATAAGCGCTGTTGGTAAGCGCTGGTCATAAGCGGTGTTGGTAAGCGCTGGTCAGTAAGCGTCAGGAATACTGACCTGAAAAATGTGCAGAAATTCAGAAAATGCTAATGTAGATGCAGGCGGTCTGGTTGTTGTCTGTGACTTGTTGTATGTTAATTCTGTGGTCATTCCAAGGCTGACTGTTGTGAGGGGAATTTAATTGCCTCGAACCCTGCTGAGAGGTCATGCTCCATTATAGTGTTAACTTCAGAGGCATCCCTCCTCCCCGTGGGTCAAAACGGTGGAGGAGACGGTGATTAAAAAACGGCGGCTTATTGATTATTTTTGTGTCATGTAAAAAACTCATGCATTTTGTATTGCAATTTTATAGACTATTTAGTTACAATAGTAAGGGTATTTCTTTTCGCAGGTCTGGTTGGGTTTCCTGTGTGAAATTGTGCCGTCCGAGAACAAATGAGCGCTCTGTGACAAATGATCTCCCTCTTGTGGTCATTCGCGTCAAACTACACAGACTTTGATTTTCATCACCTTTTCAAGGGTTGCAGCTTTTGTTCGTGTCTCTTTGGCAAAATCTAATGGTTCACAGAAGCAGCTGTTGCGATGCGTTTTCACTACTTGTTGATGAGAAGTATGCCTCCGCGGAATTTTCATTTATAAGTTCATAATGCGTTAGGAAGCACAATCTAAAGGCACTTTAAACTGTCGGCGATTATTGCATGAGTTTTGTGCTGCCTTTGTTTTCTTAAAGGAATAACATTTTTAATGAGGAAAATTGAGAATTTAGTTTACTAGTTATGCTAGAAAGTTATACATCTCTAGTTATATGAAAAGTAGTTTAACATGAGGCACGTTTCCAAACGATACGAAGTAAAACCAAAATTGGCCTTGTCACGGTTTAGTTTAGCTATTTTTTCAGGTCATGTTTACTTTTGTCTTGTATAATTTATATATACCAACTTGGTATGGAGCTTATTTGCCTATTTGGAGCCGCTGTTCAATTGCGCCACCTTTGTCTCGAATTTGATCGGTAACCTTTGATCGGCTAATGTTAACCAATATGCCACCCGCTGTCAGTACATATGTAAGGTTAGTGTGTTTTACAACTACTTGGTCAGTTCAGGGCTGTCAAATCCCAGTCTCTGCAGGCCGCAGGGCCGGCCTCTTTTGGAGTTATCTAGCACACTGTGTAGGATTTATGTAGTTTGAGAATTTCTAATCCGAATAATGACGTGTTAAACAATTTAGATGTGAGGCTGAACGAAAATCAGACGATACCGCAGGACCGATTTAATATCAGTATTTCTCGATACAACATTGCAGGAATATGTAGTTGTCACCAGTTGGTTATTTTTCTATTTAATTTGTCACATCCTTTTGTATGGCGAAAGTAAAGAAACGGAAAATGGCCACAGGCGACAACTATTTATGAATAATTCCCATTGCAGTAATAGACTGGATATTAATGTAATTCACCGATGTAACCTGATGTGGAGCATACGAGTAACGTTTTGCTAGATGTCACTAATGTCCACTTATAGGGTCATAAACGGCTGAGAAAAAAAAAAAATACCAAATTGTTAGACTTGTTTCCACCCATTCGTATTATTAACGGTCTACGTTTATAACGGTTCGTCAAATAGCTATTATTTTCAGAGTTTGTGTAGAGTTAAAATGACTTCGGGATTACTTCCGTAATATCAGTTGTACTTGTTTATGAGTTCCATTATTATAAACGGATAGCAAGATAATGTATGATGTTTAAAAAATAAGTATGTCAAACTCCCCAGTAGCTTAATCTTTTTGCGTAGACGTTAGCCAGTAGCAAAAGGTCAGAGAGGATTCCCTGTGTTTAACGCGGAAGGATCGCATTCGTCAGACTGGGTTGTCCGTGTTTGGCTGAATTTGAGGCGATTTCCTGTGGCAGCGGAGTGATCTAAATTGTGGTTCTCTTAGTCTTATGTGAGTCAATGCAAGTCAATGTGAATCCGCAGCTCGGTGAGAACATGGCGACTTTTCTGCATGAGGGATCCGCTAACCAGCTCGATCTGCTCATTAGAGCCGGTAATGTCCTACAGTTTTATCTCAGTAGTCTGTTGCCTCTTGTCTTCTCTTTCTGTGCACGTTTATTTAGTCGCTGAGTCTCATTCCTTAAAGTTATTTTGTAAAGTTATGGAGGGCAAATCAGGAAGTGATCACCTTGGTTAGCAACCTGCATGGCGTTCTCTGCCTTTCCCGTTTCCAAAACTGTTTTAAAAAGTATCTTATTCAGATCTTTAGTGCTGTCCTCGTGAGCTGCACCGTTGTATCTGGATTTCAGTTGTGCATTGTTGGTGGGTCAACCCAAAGTATGTTTGGTTTGGCTACTTTCTGTTTATTTTAATAAAGGGTTGATGTGAGTTGCTGGGGGAAACCAGGAAGTGTGTGAGATTGTTGTCTGTCCTACGTCCCTGCCACGCTGTCTGACTCAGAAGGACATTCTGTTATAACGTTTTTAGTGTTATTGACGTCCTTTCCTGACATTGGATTTTGCCATGGATGACAAATGGATTGCTACAACTTGTTGCTGATTTAACTTGTGGATCGAAATATTTACGTTTTATTATATTTTTATCGGTAAGAGAGCTATGCTAGCGGTGGTGAGGATCAACAACAACAACAAATTGTTTTTTAAAACATTTTTAATGTTTGTATAATAAATGATATATTTATTTTGAGATTTTATCCGTATGTATAGTTGTTAGTCACCTATAGACGTAGCTAATTCGTTTAAAAGATTAATTCGCTACAGATAATATTTTAACCAAGTATTTATTCGAATACTGTCTAGGTCGTTGGTTTTATTCTTTTTAAAACATTGAAGACAAATGCTAGTTTGTGTTATTTCTTTTGAAATACAAGTCTTTTGGTTATTTTGGACAATGTATTTTATTCTTCCGCCATCGAATAATTGCAGCGACATGTGGGCGGGAACTATTTGAAAGTGACATTTCAGACTGTCAAATGGTGTCTTCGGAATGTTCGAAAACAGCGTTTAAGCCAATAGAACACCACAGTCTTATCGACTGGGAGACATGAAATGGCCAATGACACTCCAAGCAGGGATTAAACGATTCCGTGTTTTGAGAGTGTCTGCGGAGTGAACTGGAGGGAAAAAGCTGAGCGAGTGTAAACACGGAAGTGAGAGGGACAGCACTACTTTTCATAGGACCGCTATGCGATGTAGCAAAATAGTGCCAGTTATTACCTCGAATATTGCAAATTTTAAAATACAACCGAATTATATTTATTATGTTAGGTAAAAGTATGTACACCCATTGCTAGATATTTTGTTAATAACAGACACATTTTCAAATAGACGCGAATACGGACTTAATAAAAACCTTTGTTGGTATAAAAATATTCAGTGCATTCTGAAACAAGTCACGTATACAAACGAAAATATAAGGTTCTACTGATAAACTTTTAATCTGATTAATCTGAATCTTTAAACAGTTTTTCTTAAAAAAGAGAGAGAGTGAGAGTGTGTGTGTGTTTTTTTGGTTAAATTATTGGCTGTGCATTATTGAACAGTGCGTCTTTTTAAACTTGACAACGAATCCCGAAAATGCTTTATTGTTTACATTCACATACCTGTTGGAAGTGAAAATGTTTTCATCAGCTGTGTTTAGCCCCTGCCCAGTTTCAAGGGCAGTTCTGCCTAGTGCCAGCGTGCATGCTGGGTCTTCTGCAGCTGAACGAGCAGGACCACCTAAAGATAGCTCTCGTCAGTCATCGGCCACAGATAACCAAACATGGCTTGGGCAGTGGGTAAACGGCGTGAGGGGGCGACAGGTGGCACCCGCTACGGCAACCCGGAGCAGACAGAAAGGGGTGTGGGGGAACCTGATCCACGGAAGTCTGTTTATAATTAGATCCCATTCTCTTCCTCCTCCTCGGCCCTGAAGACACCATTGGTAGCGTTTTTTTCCGTGCACGCTTTGCCGTACTTTCTGGGGAAGGCCATAACCGCTGTGGGGGAATGTGGGAAATCCATCTGTCGTTCCCGCAGTAAGCTCTTGGGGGGACATTCAAATTTGTTTTGTGTGGATCTTACTAGTTGTACTGTTTTTTTTTTCCTGTGAATAAGCACACTGTTCATTGTGATGGTAACGTATTGATTAATCTCATGCAAATTAATTATTTATTCTGTGTCAAATTTCAACTGGAGAAATCTAACCGAGTAAGAAATCTAGCAAGTGTTATAGGTGATTTGCTTCATATAGAAGTTTAGTTACACGGCTTGGAATACTGGACTTCCCGTTGACATGGGTATCTAGATGGCGGCGTGTCCTACCAATAGGCATCCGGCTGTTTGTGGATTTGTTCTGTATCGTTCAATGCGTCCTTTGGCTCTCCCTTGGGCTTCTCTCTGTAGTGCGTTGGGAGCTGTTTTTTCTTTCAGCACCTCTGCCTCACTGGTCCGTTCGAGGCTACAGGGGAAAAGCGTATCATGGAAGCGTCTGCCTAGGCTGTGCCTTGCCGTGGGATGTTCGGGGCTCACTAACGCCGGCCAATCTTGGCGCTTTGCTCTTCCTCGTCTAAGCCTGAGGGTTTCCGTTTCCTTCGCAGTGGAAGCGTCGGTTCATGGCAGCAGCGTTCACTGCTCGGACAAGACCATTGAGGCAGCGGAGGCCCTGCTCCACATGGAGTCTCCCGCCAGCCTGCGTGGTGACCGCAGTCCAGGTATGGGTCCGCTCTAACAGGCCCTTACAGGCCCAGATTCACAGAGAGAACCGCACCAGCACAGATTGTTACTCTTAACAGTTAAGAGCAGTTCCTTTGTCCAGAATTCTGATGGTAAATGTTAAGCCTAAACCCTAGGGCTGAATAAAGAATCTAGAAGATGACCTGCGTTGTGTGGCCTAAAATTGCAGAGGCTGATACAATTTTCCTCTAGATTTTTTAAACGGATACATTTTTAATAACTTTTAAAAAAGTTGCTATCTTCAGTGATAATTGATTACCTCTGCTTGTAATAAAGAGGATTCTTAGAGCATGTCGGTCCCAACTCTCTGCCCAGATTTCCCCCAGGTTGCCTCTTTTACCATGGCAACCTATTGCTCTGTCCAATCAGGTCCTTATTGACAACTCCAGCTTACTGGCAAAGTTATCTGGGCATCTGGACCAGGAGTCTCTCTCATACCCGCGTGTAGCAGCCCCTGGCCTAGCTGGTGTCACAGTACTCCTCGCAGCCGGTCATCCTCTCTAGTGGGTGTTAAGGGACTCTGTGCGGTAACTGTGTGCAGTGGAAGAGTTTGTGCCGCCCTGTGTGGTGACGCCGGAGTTCATCCACGCGGCCATGCGCCCGGACGTGATCACGGAGACGGTGGTGGAGGTGTCCACAGAGGAGAGCGAGCCCATGGAGGTGTGCACGCTCCTGGAGGCCCCGGAGAGCGAGCCGCTCAAGAAGAAGAAAGGTGAGGCTGCGTGTAATGACATCGTATTGTGTCACGTGAGTGTAGAATGTGTGCGAACAAATGATTAGCGAGACCTCAGGCAGGGGGTTAAACTCGTACTCACTTTGTGTGTTGCATTGGGTTAATTGTATTTATAACTCTTTCTTCCTGTGCAGCTGGGCGAAAGCCAAAGATCCATTCACCGCCTGTATCGAATGGCTCTCCTGATTTCAGTACGAAGAAGAAGCCCAGGGAAGGCAAAGGTGAGTTCTGATTCCGTAGATCCGCATGAAGTCTCACGGTGCATGGTTTTGTGTGCACTCAACAAGGGCATCTCTACCCCACCTTGACAGGTAACACCACGTACCTATGGGAGTTCCTGCTGGATCTCCTCCAGGACAAGAACACCTGTCCCAGGTACATCAAATGGACGCAGAGGGAGAAGGGCATCTTCAAACTGGTGGACTCCAAGGCCGTGTCCAAGTTGTGGGGCAAGCATAAAAATAAGCCCGACATGAACTATGAGACTATGGGGAGGGCCCTGAGGTGAGTACCAGAAACCAGAACCTGTTATTGTACTGGCTTGGGCTTGGGTTAGGGTAGTGTGTGTGTGTGTGTGTGTGTGTGTGTGTGTGTGTGTGTGTGTGTGTGTGTGTGTGTGTGTGTGTGTGTCTGTGTG